>BSBM01002794.1:0-59611 GCA_027924585.1 Larix kaempferi
AAATATATGATCTACCTGATGAACTTGGTCATTCTAGACCACAGAGGATTACTTCCGCAAGCACTTTATCTGTGGAAGGTAGCAATGAGGGGGGAAATCTTTGAAGAAGAGAAGTGAGATGAGGTGATACGAATGACAATAGAGGACGGAAAGGGAAAAAATTCCGGAGATGTTGAGTCATCGATCCCATGACTGCAGTCTATGCGATGAAACAACTACGAACAATGCCCTACACGAGAGAAAATGTAGAAAATCACCTTAAATAGTGTTGATGTTGGTTTCGAGCTCCACACTCATTTTGTTTATGTGCTTTTCCATTCTTTTAGCGATCCTAGTTATGCTGCTATAAACATTAACAAGCTCAACGAAGGCTCGAAAACCACCATCAACACTGTTCAAGGTGAGTCTCTTCATTTTCTCCTGTGTGGGGTGTTGTTCGTAGTCGTTGGATCACATAGACTGCAGTAATGAGATCGATGACCCAACATATCCCACATTTTTCCTCTTTCCATCCTCTATTGTCCCCGGTATCATCTTGTCTCGGTTGTATATACTAGCCTGTGAAGGCTAGTATATCTGGAATATAGATTTTAGCAATATTTCTCTACGCGAAACTGATTGTGACACCACCTCCTACAAAAAATAAACAAACAAGGAATGCGAGGATCACTGAAAGAATTGCAAATCACAGAAACAAAATGAGTTTCAAGCTCGTTTAAACCATGATGATAAGAACAATCATCTCCCAACCATAGACAAAGCTATTTGTCTCCCCCGAGCTCAGACCTTCCAATAGAGAACGATGTACATACGGATAGTAGTAGCGCAAACCCTAGAAAACAAGGGAGAAACTTCTCCAATAGTGGAGAACCCCAAAAAATCAGTCCCTTAACTGAAGTAGGGAACCACTCTTGGTTAGAGCGAACTTGCTTGAGTGAATGATGAAATGAGAGGTCGAACTCTCTATTTATACACATCAAAGGGTGACTTTTTTCCTGACCGGGTCGACCTAACTTTCCCTAACTGCGCCGACCTGACTGGTGCAGTTCTGCCCATTGTATGGGGCAAATTTGCGACTGCTTTGGGGCAGTTTACCCACTGGTCCGACCTGTGTTTCAGGGGAAATACAGAAAATTACATTTAATAAATCTTTTCTTTGTGATTTCACAGCTAGGTTTACATTGAGTGTTTTACATGATCAAATACATTGACGTCTTGTCCCATAGGAGGTACCTTAACAAGATGAAATGCAAAAAGAATAAATTCTGAAGTTGTACTGTTTCCAACACTCCCTCTCAACAAGGAAGGTATTCTTCGAACACTGTATTCTAATCATATTCTTAATTTGGTCGACCTATGAGGTGATGCCCCATGCAGCTACTACTCCAACACTGCCTCTTGGTCATGGAGGTATCGTCAGCATTATCATACTGAAACACATCTCGATATCATATGTACATCACAGTTATCTCTAACCTCTCTATATCATAAGGAAGGTCTTCCAACACAATCACAGTTAGTCGAGAAGTGTCCACAAAGGAACATGCACTAGCTCCACGACTCCGCTCCTCTCCCTAGGTGAATCACTCGTGCATCAGCTCAAGAACTCTGTACAGTCCATCGTAGAGTCTATTATGCATCAATACAATGTGCTCAGCTCAACCCAGTCCATCTGGTGCCTACATCATCAACACTCCCTCTTCGCTGGAGAGGTATCATCACATCGGAACACATCTTGTTATCATAAGAGGCTCCATTCCAACACAGGGATACACTCCACAAAGGAGAAAGTTCCCCAAATGAACCATCCACAAATAAGCATGTTCAACAAAGAAACCATCCCACAATGGGACAAACTCCACGGAGGATAACGTTCCACAAAGCAACCATCCCACAAAGGGACCATATCATCTTTTTAAAGAAGATATATGATCTACGTGATGAACTTGGTCATTCTAGACAACAGAGGATTACTTCCTCAAGCACTTTATCTGTGGAAGGTGGCAATGATGGGGAAAATCTTTGAAGAAGAGAGTGAGATGAGGTGATACGAATGACAATAGAGGACGGAAAGGGGAAAAATGCCGGAGATGTTGAGTCATCGATCCAATGACTGCAGTCTATGCGATGAAACAACTACGAACAACGCCCTACACGAGAGAAAATGTAGAAAAGCACCTTAAATAGTGTTGATGTTGGTTTCGAGCTCTACATTCATTTTGTTTATTGGTTTTTCCATTCTTTCAGTGATCCTGGTTATGCTGCTATAAACATTAACAAGAACAAGGAAGGCTCGAAACCACCATCAACACTGTTCAAGGTGGGTTTCTTCATTTTCTCCTGTGTAGGGTGTTGTTCGTAGTCGTTGCATCACATAGACTGCAGTAATGAGACCGATGACTCAACATCTCCCACATTTTTCCTCTTTCCATCCTCTATTATCCCTTGTATCACCTCGTCTCACTTGTATATACTAGCTTGTGAAGGCTAGTATATCTGGAACGTAGATATTAGCAATATTTCTCTACGAGAAACTGATTGTGACACCACCTCCTACAAAAAATAAACAAGCAGGCGACTGCAAGGATCAATGAAAGAATGGAAAATCACAGAAAAGAAATGAGTGTCGAGCTCGTTTAAACCATGATGATAAGAGCAATCATCTCCCAACCATAGACAAAGTTATTTGTCTCCCCTGAGCTCAGACCTTCAAATAGAGAATGATGTATATCCGGATAGTAGTAGCGCAAACCCTAGAAAACAAGGGAGAAACTTCTCCAATAGTGGAGAACCCCAAAAAATCAGTCCCTTAACTGAAGTAGCAAAACACTCTTGGCTACAACGAACTTGCTTGAGTGAATGACGAAATGAGAGGCCGAACTCTCTATTTATACACATCAAAGGGTGACTTTTTTCCTGACCGGGTTGACCTAACTTTCCCTAACGGCGCCGACCTGACTGGTGCAGTTCTGCCCATTGTATGGGGCAAATTGCCCACTGCTTTGGGGCAATTTACCCACTGGTCCGACTTGTCCTGGGGAAATACAGAAAATTACATTTAATAAATCTTTTCTTTGTGATTTCACCCCTAGGATTACATTGAGTGTTTTACATGATCGAATACATTGACATCTTTTCCCATAGGAGGTATCTTAACAAGATGAAATGCAATAAGAATAACTTCCGAGGTTGTACCGTTTCGAACACTCCCTCTCAAAAGGGAAGGTATTCTTCGAATATTGTATTCTAATCTTATTCTTTATTTGGTCGACCTATGAAGTGATGCCCCATGCAGCTACTACCCCAACACTGCCTCTTGGCCATGGAGGTATCGTCAGCATGATCATACCGAAACACATCTCGATATCATAAGTACATCACAGTTATCTCTAACCTCTCTATACCATAAGGAAGGTCTTCCAACACAATCACAGTTAGTCGAGAGGTGTCAACAAATCGATCTTCGTGCATCTGCTCAATCCAGTCCATTGTGAAACATGCACTAGCTCCACGACTCTGCCCTCTCCATAGGTGAGTCACTCGTGCATCAGCTCAAGAACTCTGCACAGTCCATCGTAGAGTCTATCATGCATCAATACAATGTGCTCAGCTCAACCCAATCCATCGAGTGCCTACATCTTCAACACTCCCTCTTAGCTAAAGAGGTATTGTTATCACATATATAGTAGCCGGGCTACCATACATTATTTTTCTCATTCCAGTACACTATTGAGCCAGTTCCCTTACATTTGAGATGCCGAGATGAGCATCTATATTGGATCACTATCAGATTGTGGACAGCAGTTATATTCCCCATGCCATGACTGAGTTTCAGGACACTCAGAGAGATGCCCGATATAGCCATTATGCCATTGGTATAGAGCAGACAGTAGCGCCCAGAGTTACAGCAGCAGTCTCAGAGGACAGATGATGGTACAGGTTGATGAGCTTTCAGGTATATGACTCAGCAGGTATATTATTGTGTTATGGTTAGATTGCTTTTATACTTATTCTTATAGCATGTCTTAGCACTTAGTATCATGATCTGGCGATCATATAGATATTTGGACCTGGTTGACCTATTATATATATATTACTGTCCCTACTCAGACTTAGAAGTTCACTATTCATACTCATTGGTGTATACCCTCCTTAGGGAGAATAGAGGTGATCATTCAACCATACCTTGGCTTGCTAGTGTTGGCTTCATCTTTTCATTGTCTTCATCCATCCGTGGCCTACCTTTTAGATTATCACCCTGATTTGCTACTTGACTAGTGACATGGAGGACCTTTCCCCACTGTAGCCTCTGCATTGGATGAGCTTCCCTGTTTATTGTGTCTCGGCTCTGAGTTGGTGACAAAACTTACCTATGGTGAGTTGGAGTTCCTTGAGAATTCCCCCTAGTCACTAAAGTTGTGTTGGCTAAACCTGAAACTTTTAGTGCTGCCATCAATACAAAATCTGGAAAAATCAAATGCTATATCTTGTATATGAAAGAAATGCCAAATGAAAATGGCCATGAAAAATAAAATGTTATATCTTTTGGAAAAATAAATACCTAGGTAAACAAGTTGTCCATGACACACCTAGAAGTGCTCAGGTAAACAAGTGCCTTAAAAACACACCTGCAGCAGAAAGCCTAAAAATAAATGTAAATCTATGCAATGTGTTTGTAAACACACATAGATCAAGGCTATGGAAACCTCAGGCCCAAAAAGCAATGGAACTTAAATGTTATATCTAAACAATTGCTGGCCTTCTTTGTATTATGGATTGTGCGCATCTGTGATGGTGAATAAACCCTCTTTAAACAACTCATCCATTTGTGAGACACCGCCATTCCCTGTGTTATTGCTCATTCAGTATATACTATGGTGTGTATTCCCTTTCCCTTGCCAAAGTGTCACAAAGTCAAGTCAGTCAAGTCATCCCTTAGCCTAGCCAGTTATTTCAGCCTTCACCCTTCACTAGCAAATTGATCACAACTATGAAGTGAGTATGGTCCTGAAAGTCTAGTCTGAGTAATAATAATAATTAACGACACTATATATTTGGATTTAGATCGCCAGTCATGATTACTCTGTGTTTTAGTAGCTATTTGAATAAATTGTAAAGCATGTATTAACCTTGACACCTTGCAGCAGCTATGGATGATAGTCTGAGTTGTATTTGGTCTTGGTTAGACCTAGTTTGACCATGGAGGACCATGAGACATGAGATGTTGGACCTTATGATGATATGGATAGATGATATATGGTCTATGTACACATACAGGATGATTCTATGCAGCAGCTACAGGGTTATGATGATGATTCTTGGGATACAGCAGTGTTTGGTCATTTACAGATCATTATTATTGGCCTTGTTCCGGTACATTGGATATTTATTTTGATCATGCAGAGATTCATATGGTGTATGAGTACACATCTTGGATGGATTTGGACCTTCTGAGTCCAATGGGACAGTTTGTTTTCAGTTCCGGGCACTTACAGTGATGATTTAGCCTCAGTAGGCTGTCCTAGTGCAGTTTTGGTCTATTGGAGGCCCTGTCGGAGCAGAGATGACTTTTATCCGGTTGACCTAGGGCGCTGATGATGGAGGGGGTGGTCCAGCCACTTGTTTTTACCATATTACCCCCCTCCCGGACACATTGGCACCCTCACCTTGACAGCGCCATCACTCCAGGAGGCAGTTTGGGCAGTTTCACGTTTCCCGAGGCATTTCAGGATTGGTAGAAATGGCTATTGAGGAAATCGATTTGGGCTACTGAGGCAAAATTATGGCATGGGATGATCAGTGATGATAGATCGAGACCTTCCACACCTCCTCCTGCAGTTTCAGCTTCATCGGGGCCTGCATCCATCACTTATGGCACTTTCTGTGGATTTTTGAGGTCTTTTGAGGACCACGACTTCACCTTGGAGGCACGATTTGGTATATTCATGATTATTTATTGGTTATTGTGCCATGGGGATTGACCAAGGAGGGATAAAATTACCCCTTGGACCCACCATGAGCCTCTTATGATATTTTGTCATCATGATTTGGTGGGATTCCCCTCTCCTAGGGCGACTTTGTCCACTTATGTTATATTTTATGTGTGATCCATGTATTATGTTGTTGAGCTCATCTCAACCATTGATTAGACATTTGTATCTTTTAATCTTAGCCACTCATTCAAAAAGTGGTTAGGGTTTTGGTGCCTCTCCTTCCTATTTAAAGGAGAGAGCCTCTCATTGTAAAGGGACTTTTGGCTCTGGATTATTGGAATAGAAAATTATTATTGCATCTATCTCCAATGTTGTGGTGAATGTTTTTGGTGTTCGTTCGTTGGTTCTTCCTTTGTACTGAGTTATTAGAGATCTTGTTTGCCATATCTATTGTACCACGATTTTGCATCTACAGGTGGAGGCCGATTTGCTTGGAGGAGGAGGTATTGGTAGGGGAAGACTCTCCCTACTTCTTCTTTGGAGCTCTTCGTTGGTAACAGGGAGTATTACTGTTCCAGGACCTTCTATTTCATGTTACTATTTGCATTTCTCTTGTATTTCTTCCATACTTGATCTTACTGATTGAATTTTATTCCTTGGTTTGACAGGGAGAGGAAGGCGCACTTGTGGACTAGGGCATCAAATTGGCAAGCAAATCAATAATCTCTCATTTGATCTCTGCGGGAATCTTCCTCAACATCAAGGCATCTCAACCACATCATTCAAGTATGATCTCAAGGTAAGTTCTATCTCCATAGTCTATCCAATTGTCAAAAAACACTTAAAACCCTAATTAATCAAAACCCCAATTTTGCATTTTCTTAGATCTACTGAGATCTAGTGGGTTGTTGGGCATGATATTGAAAACCCACCTCTATAGCATCCACGGCATCCCGGATCTATAGTTTGGTGAGGATTGGCTTCCGTTTGACCCCTCTCCCAAGCCAACTTAGCTTCTCCCAAGGAAGGCGCACTTCACCATTTGAGCAAGTTGACCTAGATCTAGAACATGGGTGTTTGAAATTCCACTTGATTTGACATCTACACATCAAATAACATACACCCAGGTTGTCCCTTTCTTGAAATACACCTTGTGGGCCCCATTCCACATTTTAAGGGATTTAATCCCCATTTTGGACCACTTGGAACACTTAAACTCAGATCTACAAAGATCTAACCGGTGGATTGCCACAAAATTATAGATCCATACCCCTACTTGACTGATCTACCCGGATCTAAAGTTTGGATGCCATCCGACATGATTTGACCCACCTAAACCCAAATTGAAGCCTCCTTAGGGAAAGTCGCACCACCTTGGAGAAGTGAGTTCACTCACTTCGAGGAACTGGGTACTTGAGATTTTTGCAGATCCGGAATCAGAATAATTCAAAACCTAGGTCTAGACTGTCACTTCGTCAAATCTTGCCTTGGGGATTGCATTCCTTGTTTTAAGGGATTGTGGTCCACTTGGGTCAAACCTAGATCTAGACATATTTAACCATCAAGGCCTATACTATCCACTTATCTCATGTTGTAGGAGTCCTAAACCATAAAGTCAACCCTACTTTGACTCCACTTCCCAATTCCCAAGGCACTGGTTTATCTCCAAGACAACCCACTCTCCTAGATTGTTGGATTGACTTGTGGTTTGACTATTGCATTGGCGAACTATACCTTTGAAGACATCATGGACCATGGTCAAGATTGCCTCATGTACTAGTTAGCCCCAATATGACCCCTAAACAACCCTGCATTGGACACGGTTCCCAAGGCAGTGGATCTTTTGACATTGACCTAGTACACTAGCCCTAGACCTTACTACCAACATCATAAGTCACTCTCACATTCAACTATGAACCAAAGCTATAACTATTGAACCCCTCACTTGGCTTGTGACTTCATCCTTAGGTCTAGGATAAACCATACACCTAACTTCACTTAGAAATACCTTGATTTGGTGTCTTGGTTTTGATCTCTCCTGTCGGGAGTAGATCGGGTCTCCCCCTTTGTTGTCTGGGCTAGATAACATAAAGCGAAGGTTGCCTCGACTGGCGTGACAACCATACATATTGGAGGTCGAGGTGATCGTGGTTGCACCTTTTGAGTTGCCCTTCCCTATTGCCATCCATCACTGGATCCATCCATAGGGGTAACTACAGTTTAGGTGATAACAGGTATCATCACGTCAGAACACATCTTGTTATCATAAGAGGGTCCATTCCAGCACAGGCATACACTCAACAAAGAAGAACGTTCCCCAAATGAACCATCCACAAATAAGCATGTTCCACAATGGCACACGCTCCACAGAGGAGTACGTTCCAGAAATGAACCATCCCACAAAGGGACCATATCATCTTTTTAAAGAAGATATATGATCTACCTGATGAACTTGGTCATTCTAGACCACAGAGGATTACTTCCGCAAGCACTTTATCTGTGGAAGGTGGCAATGAGGGGGGAAATCTTTGAAGAAGAGAAGTGAGATGAGGTGATATGAATGACAATAGAGGACGGAAAGGGGAAAAATGCCGGAGATGTTGAGTCATCGATCCCATGACTGCAGTCTATGCGATGAAACAACTACGAACAACGCCCTACACGAGAGAAAATGTAGAAAATCACCTTAAATAGTGTTGATGTTGGTTTCGAGCTCCACACTCATTTTGTTTATGTGCTTTTCCATTCTTTTAGCGATGCTAGTTATGCTGCTATAAACATTAACAAGCTCAACGAAGGCTCGAAACCACCATCAACACTGTTCAAGGTGAGTCTCTTCATTTTCTCCTGTGTGGGGTGTTGTTCGTAGTCGTTGGATCACATAGACTGCAGTAATGAGATCGATGACCCAACATATCCCACATTTTTCCTCTTTCCATCCTCTATTGTCCCCGGTATCATCTCGTCTCGGTTGTATATACTAGCCTGTGAAGGCTAGTATATCTGGAATATAGATTTTAGCAATATTTCTCTACGCGAAACTGATTGTGACACCACCTCCTACAAAAAATAAACAAGCAGGCGAATGCAAGGATCACTGAAAGAATTGCAAATCACAGAAACAAAATGAGTGTCAAGCTCGTTTAAACCATGATGATAAGAACAATCATCTCCCAACCATAGACAAAGCTATTTGTCTCCCCCGAGCTCAGACCTTCCAATAGAGAACGATGTACATACGGATAGTAGTAGCGCAAACCCTAGAAAACAAGGGAGAAACTTCTCCAATAGTGGAGAACCCCAAAAAATCAGTCCCTTAACTGAAGTAGGGAACCACTCTTGGTTAGAGCGAACTTGCTTGAGTGAATGATGAAATGAGAGGTCGAACTCTCTATTTATACACATCAAAGGGTGACTTTTTTCCTGACCGGGTCGACCTAACTTTCCCTAACTGCGCCGACCTGACTGGTGCAGTTCTGCCCATTGTATGGCGCAAATTTCCGACTGCTTTGGGGCAGTTTACCCACTGGTCCGACCTGTCTTTCAGGGGAAATACAGAAAATTACATTTAATAAATCTTTTCTTTGTGATTTCACCGCTAGGTTTACATTGAGTGTTTTACATGATCAAATACATTGACGTCTTGTCCCATAGGAGGTACCTTAACAAGATGAAATGCAAAAAGAATAAATTCTGAAGTTGTACTGTTTCCAACAATCCCTCTCAACAAGGAAGGTATTCTTCGAACACTGTATTCTAATCATATTCTTAATTTGGTCGACCTATGAGGTGATGCCCCAAGCAGCTACTACTCCAACACTGCCTCTTGGCCATGGAGGTATCGTCAGCATTATCATACTGAAACACATCTCGATATCATATGTACATCACAGTTATCTCTAACCTCTCTATATCATAAGGAAGGTCTTCCAACACAATCACAGTTAGTCGAGAAGTGTCCACAAAGGAACATGCACTAGCTCCACGACTCCGCTCCTCTCCCTAGGTGAATCACTCGTGCATCAGCTCAGGAACTCTGCACAGTCCATCGTAGAGTCTATTATGCATCAATACAATGTGCTCAGCTCAACCCAGTCCATCTGGTGCCTACATCATCAACACTCCCTCTTCGCTGGAGAGGTATCATCACATCGGAACACATCTTGTTATCATAAGAGGCTCCATTCCAACACAGGGATACACTCCACAAAGGAGAAAGTTCCCCAAATGAACCATCCACAAATAAGCATGTTCAACAAAGAAACCATCCCACAATGGGAAAAACTCCACGGAGGATAACGTTCCACAAAGCAACCATCCCACAAAGGGACCATATCATCTTTTTAAAGAAGATATATGATCTACGTGATGAACTTGGTCATTCTAGACAACAGAGGATTACTTCCTCAAGCACTTTATCTGTGGAAGGTGGCAATGATGGGGAAAATCTTTGAAGAGGAGAAGTAAGATGAGCTGATACGAAGGACAATAGAGAATGGGAAGAGGAAAAGTGCCGGAGATCTTGAGTCATCGATCCCATGACTGCAATCTATGCAATGAAACAACTACGAACAACGCCCTACACGAGAGAAAACGTAGAAAATCACCTTAAGTAGTGTTGATGTTGGTTTCGAGCTCTACATTCATTTTGTTTATTGGTTTTTCCATTCTTTCAGTGATCCTGGTTATGCTGCTATAAACATTAACAAGAACAAGGAAGGCTCGAAACCACCATCAACACTGTTCAAGGTGGGTTTCTTCATTTTCTCCTGTGTAGGGTGTTGTTCGTAGTCGTTGCATCACATAGACTGCAGTAATGAGACCGATGACTCAACATCTCCCACATTTTTCCTCTTTCCATCCTCTATTATCCCTTGTATCACCTCGTCTCACTTGTATATACTAGCTTGTGAAGGCTAGTATATCTGGAACGTAGATATTAGCAATATTTCTCTACGAGAAACTGATTGTGACACCACCTCCTACAAAAAATAAACAAGCAGGCGAATGCGAGGATCAATGAAAGAATGGCAAATCGCAGAAAAGAAATGAGTGTCGAGCTCGTTTAAACCATGATGATAAGAGCAATCATCTCCCAACCATAGACAAAGTTATTTGTCTCCCCTGAGCTCAGACCTTCAAATAGAGAATGATGTATATCCGGATAGTAGTAGCGCAAACCCTAGAAAACAAGGGAGAAACTTCTCCAATAGTGGAGAACCCCAAAAAATCAGTCCCTTAACTGAAGTAGCGAACCACTCTTGGCTACAACGAACTTGCTTGAGTGAATGACGAAATGAGAGGCCGAACTCTCTATTTATACACATCAAAGGGTGACTTTTTTCCTGACCGGGTTGACCTAACTTTCCCTAACGGCGCCGACCTGACTGGTGCAGTTCTGCCCATTGTATGGGGCAAATTGCCCACTGCTTTGGGGCAATTTACCCACTGGTCCGACTTGTCTTGGGGAAATACAGAAAATTACATTTAATAAATCTTTTCTTTGTGATTTCACCCCTAGGATTACATTGAGTGTTTTACATGATCAATTACATTGACATCTTTTCCCATAGGAGGTATCTTAACAAGATGAAATGCAATAAGAATAACTTCCGAAGTTGTACCGTTTCGAACACTCCCTCTCAAAAGGGAAGGTATTCTTCGAATATTGTATTCTAATCTTATTCTTTATTTGGTCGACCTATGAAGTGATGCCCCATGCAGCTACTACCCCAACACTGCCTCTTGGCCATGGAGGTATCGTCAGCATGATCATACCGAAACACATCTCGATATCATAAGTACATCACAGTTATCTCTAACCTCTCTATACCATAAGGAAGGTCTTCCAACACAATCACAGTTAGTCGACAGGTGTCAACAAATCGATCTTCGTGCATCTGCTCAATCCAGTCCATTGTGAAACATGCACTAGCTCCACGACTCTGCCCTCTCCATAGGTGAGTCACTCGTGCATCAGCTCAAGAACTCTGCACAGTCCATCGTAGAGTCTATCATGCATCAATACAATGTGCTCAGCTCAACCCAATCCATCGAGTGCCTACATCATCAACACTCCCTCTTAGCTAAAGAGGTATCATCACGTCGGAACATATCTTGTTATCATAGGAGGGTCCATTCCAGCACAGGCATACACTCAACAAAGAAGAACGTTCCCCAAATGAACCATCCACAAATAAGCATGTTCCACAATGGCACACGCTCCACAGAGGAGTACATTCCAGAAATGAACCATCCCACAAAGGGACCATATCATCTTTTTAAAGAAGATATATCATCTACCTGATGAACTTGGTCATTCTAGACCACAGAGGATTACTTCCGCAAGCACTTTCTCTGTGGAAGGTGGCAATGAGGGGGGAAATCTTTGAAGAAGAGAAGTGAGATGAGGTGATACGAATGACAATAGAGGACGGAAAGGGGAAAAATGCCGGAGATGTTGAGTCATCGATCCCATGACTGCAGTCTATGCGATGAAACAACTACGAACAACGCCCTACACGAGAGAAAATGTAGAAAATCACCTTAAATAGTGTTGATGTTGGTTTCGAGCTCCACACTCATTTTGTTTATGTGCTTTTCCATTCTTTTAGCGATCCTAGTTATGCTGCTATAAACATTAACAAGCTCAACGAAGGCTCGAAACCACCATCAACACTGTTCAAGGTGAGTCTCTTCATTTTCTCCTGTGTGGGGTGTTGTTCGTAGTCGTTGGATCACATAGACTGCAGTAATGAGATCGATGACCCAACATATCCCACATTTTTCCTCTTTCCATCCTCTATTGTCCCCGGTATCATCTCGTCTCGGTTGTATATACTAGCCTGTGAAGGCTAGTATATCTGGAATATAGATTTTAGCAATATTTCTCTACGCGAAACTGATTGTGACACCACCTCCTACAAAAAATAAACAAGCAGGCGAGTGCGAGGATCACTGAAAGAATTGCAAATCACAGAAACAAAATGAGTGTCAAGCTCGTTTAAACCATGATGATAAGAACAATCATCTCCCAACCATAGACAAAGCTATTTGTCTCCCCCGAGCTCAGACCTTCCAATAGAGAACGATGTACATACGGATAGTAGTAGCGCAAACCCTAGAAAACAAGGGAGAAACTTCTCCAATAGTGGAGAACCCCAAAAAATCAGTCCCTTAACTGAAGTAGGGAACCACTCTTGGTTAGAGCGAACTTGCTTGAGTGAATGATGAAATGAGAGGTCGAACTCTCTATTTATACACATTAAAGGGTCACTTTTTTCCTGACCGGGTCGACCTAACTTTCCCTAATTGCGCCGACCTGACTGGTGTAGTTCTGCCCATTGTATGGCGCAAATTTCCGACTGCTTTGGGGCAGTTTACCCACTGGTCCGACCTGTCTTTCAGGGGAAATACAGAAAATTACATTTAATAAATCTTTACTTTGTGATTTCACCGCTAGGTTTACATTGAGTGTTTTACATGATCAAATACATTGACGTCTTGTCCCATAGGAGGTACCTTAACAAGATGAAATGCAAAAAGAATAAATTCTGAAGTTGTACTGTTTCCAACACTCCCTCTCAACAAGGAAGGTATTCTTCGAACACTGTATTCTAATCATCTTCTTAATTTGGTCGACCTATGAGGTGATGCCCCATGCAGCTACTACTCCAACACTGCCTCTTGGCCATGGAGGTATCGTCAGCATTATCATACTGAAACACATCTCGATATCATATGTACATCACAGTTATCTCTAACCTCTCTATATCATAAGGAAGGTCTTCCAACACAATCACAATTAGTCGAGAAGTGTCCACAAAGGAACATGCACTAGCTCCACGACTCCGCTCCTCTCCCTAGTTGAATCACTCGTGCATCAACTCAAGAACTCTGCACAGTCCATCGTAGAGTCTATTATGCATCAATACAATGTGCTCAGCTCAACCCAGTCCATCTGGTGCCTACATCATCAACACTCCCTCTTCGCTGGATAGGTATCATCACATCGGAACACATCTTGTTATCATAAGAGGCTCCATTCCAACACAGGGATACACTCCACAAAGGAGAAAGTTCCCCAAATGAACCATCCACAAATAAGCATGTTCAACAAAGAAACCATCCCACAATGGGACAAACTCCACGGAGGATAACGTTCCACAAAGCAACCATCCCACAAAGGGACCATATCATCTTTTTAAAGAAGATATATGATCTACGTGATGAACTTGGTCATTCTAGACAACAGAGGATTACTTCCTCAAGCACTTTATCTGTGGAAGGTGACAATGATGGGGAAAATCTTTGAAGAGGAGAAGTAAGATGAGCTGATACGAAGGACAATAGAGAATGGGAAGAGGAAAAGTGCCGGAGATCTTGAGTCATCGATCCCATGACTGCAATCTATGCAATGAAACAACTACGAACAACGCCCTACACGAGAGAAAACGTAGAAAATCACCTTAAGTAGTGTTGATGTTGGTTTCGAGCTCTACATTCATTTTGTTTATTGGTTTTTCCATTCTTTCAGTGATCCTGGTTATGCTGCTATAAACATTAACAAGAACAAGGAAGGCTCGAAACCACCATCAACACTGTTCAAGGTGGGTTTCTTCATTTTCTCCTGTGTAGGGTGTTGTTCGTAGTCGTTGCATCACATAGACTGCAGTAATGAGACCGATGACTCAACATCTCCCACATTTTTCCTCTTTCCATCCTCTATTATCCCTTGTATCACCTCGTCTCACTTGTATATACTAGCTTGTGAAGGCTAGTATATCTGGAACGTAGATATTAGCAATATTTCTCTACGAGAAACTGATTGTGACACCACCTCCTACAAAAAATAAACAAGCAGGCGAGTGCGAGGATCACTGAAAGAATTGCAAATCACAGAAACAAAATGAGTGTCAAGCTCGTTTAAACCATGATGATAAGAACAATCATCTCCCAACCATAGACAAAGCTATTTGTCTCCCCCGAGCTCAGACCTTCCAATAGAGAACGATGTACATACGGATAGTAGTAGCGCAAACCCTAGAAAACAAGGGAGAAACTTCTCCAATAGTGGAGAACCCCAAAAAATCAGTCCCTTAACTGAAGTAGGGAACCACTCTTGGTTAGAGCGAACTTGCTTGAGTGAATGATGAAATGAGAGGTCGAACTCTCTATTTATACACATTAAAGGGTCACTTTTTTCCTGACCGGGTCGACCTAACTTTCCCTAATTGCGCCGACCTGACTGGTGTAGTTCTGCCCATTGTATGCCGCAAATTTCCGACTGCTTTGGGGCAGTTTACCCACTGGTCCGACCTGTCTTTCAGGGGAAATACAGAAAATTACATTTAATAAATCTTTACTTTGTGATTTCACCGCTAGGTTTACATTGAGTGTTTTACATGATCAAATACATTGACGTCTTGTCCCATAGGAGGTACCTTAACAAGATGAAATGCAAAAAGAATAAATTCTGAAGTTGTACTGTTTCCAACACTCCCTCTCAACAAGGAAGGTATTCTTCGAACACTGTATTCTAATCATCTTCTTAATTTGGTCGACCTATGAGGTGATGCCCCATGCAGCTACTACTCCAACACTGCCTCTTGGCCATGGAGGTATCGTCAGCATTATCATACTGAAACACATCTCGATATCATATGTACATCACAGTTATCTCTAACCTCTCTATATCATAAGGAAGGTCTTCCAACACAATCACAATTAGTCGAGAAGTGTCCACAAAGGAACATGCACTAGCTCCACGACTCCGCTCCTCTCCCTAGTTGAATCACTCGTGCATCAACTCAAGAACTCTGCACAGTCCATCGTAGAGTCTATTATGCATCAATACAATGTGCTCAGCTCAACCCAGTCCATCTGGTGCCTACATCATCAACACTCCCTCTTCGCTGGATAGGTATCATCACATCGGAACACATCTTGTTATCATAAGAGGCTCCATTCCAACACAGGGATACACTCCACAAAGGAGAAAGTTCCCCAAATGAACCATCCACAAATAAGCATGTTCAACAAAGAAACCATCCCACAATGGGACAAACTCCACGGAGGATAACGTTCCACAAAGCAACCATCCCACAAAGGGACCATATCATCTTTTTAAAGAAGATATATGATCTACGTGATGAACTTGGTCATTCTAGACAACAGAGGATTACTTCCTCAAGCACTTTATCTGTGGAAGGTGACAATGATGGGGAAAATCTTTGAAGAGGAGAAGTAAGATGAGCTGATACGAAGGACAATAGAGAATGGGAAGAGGAAAAGTGCCGGAGATCTTGAGTCATCGATCCCATGACTGCAATCTATGCAATGAAACAACTACGAACAACGCCCTACACGAGAGAAAACGTAGAAAATCACCTTAAGTAGTGTTGATGTTGGTTTCGAGCTCTACATTCATTTTGTTTATTGGTTTTTCCATTCTTTCAGTGATCCTGGTTATGCTGCTATAAACATTAACAAGAACAAGGAAGGCTCGAAACCACCATCAACACTGTTCAAGGTGGGTTTCTTCATTTTCTCCTGTGTAGGGTGTTGTTCGTAGTCGTTGCATCACATAGACTGCAGTAATAAGACCGATGACTCAACATCTCCCACATTTTTCCTCTTTCCATCCTCTATTATCCCTTGTATCACCTCGTCTCACTTGTATATACTAGCTTGTGAAGGCTAGTATATCTGGAACGTAGATATTAGCAATATTTCTCTACGAGAAACTGATTGTGACACCACCTCCAACAAAAAATAAACAAGCAGGCGAATGCGAGGATCAATGAAAGAATGGCAAATCGCAGAAAAGAAATGAGTGTCGAGCTCGTTTAAACCATGATGATAAGAGCAATCATCTCCCAACCATAGACAAAGTTATTTGTCTACCCTGAGCTCAGACCTTCAAATATAGAATGATGTATATCCGGATAGTAGTAGCGCAAACCCTAGAAAACAAGGGAGAAACTTCTCCAATAGTGGAGAACCCCAAAAAATCAGTCCCTTAACTGAAGTAGCGAACCACTCTTGGCTACAACGAACTTGCTTGAGTGAATGACGAAATGAGAGGCCGAACTCTCTATTTATACACATCAAAGGGTGACTTTTTTCCTGACCGGGTTGACCTAACTTTCCCTAACGGCGCCGACCTGACTGGTGCAGTTCTGCCCATTGTATGGGGCAAATTGCCCACTGCTTTGGGGCAATTTACCCACTGGTCCGACTTGTCTTGGGGAAATACAGAAAATTACATTTAATAAATCTTTTCTTTGTGATTTCACCCCTAGGATTACATTGAGTGTTTTACATGATCGAATACATTGACATCTTTTCCCATAGGAGGTATCTTAACAAGATGAAATGCAATAAGAATAACTTCCGAGGTTGTACCGTTTCGAACACTCCCTCTCAAAAGGGAAGGTATTCTTCGAATATTGTATTCTAATCTTATTCTTTATTTGGTCGACCTATGAAGTGATGCCCCATGCAGCTACTACCCCAACACTGCCTCTTGGCCATGGAGGTATCGTCAGCATGATCATACCGAAACACATCTCGATATCATAAGTACATCACAGTTATCTCTAACCTCTCTATACCATAAGGAAGGTCTTCCAACACAATCACAGTTAGTCGAGAGGTGTCAACAAATCGATCTTCGTGCATCTGCTCAATCCAGTCCATTGTGAAACATGCACTAGCTCCACGACTCTGCCCTCTCCATAGGTGAGTCACTCGTGCATCAGCTCAAGAAATCTGCACAGTCCATCGTAGAATCTATCATGCATCAATACAATGTGCTCAGCTCAACCCAATCCATCGAGTGCCTACATCATCAACACTCCCTCTTAGCTAAAGAGGTATCATCACGTCGGAACACATCTTGTTATCATAAGAGGGTCCATTCCAGCACAGGCATACACTCAACAAAGAAGAACGTTCCCCAAATGAACCATCCACAAATAAGCATGTTCCACAATGGCACACGCTCCACAGAGGAGTACGTTCCAAAAATGAACCATCCCACAAAGGGACCATATCATCTTTTTAAAGAAGATATATGATCTACCTGATGAACTTGGTCATTCTAGACCAGAGAGGATTACTTCCGCAAGCACTTTATCTGTGGAAGGTGGCAATGAGGGGGGAAATCTTTCAAGAAGAGAAGTGAGATGAGGTGATACGAATTACAATAGAGGACGGAAAGGGGAAAAATGCCGGAGATGTTGAGTCATCGATCCCATGACTGCAGTCTATGCGATGAAACAACTACGAACAACGCCCTACACGAGAGAAAATGTAGAAAATCACCTTAAATAGTGTTGATGTGGGTTTCGAGCTCCACACTCATTTTGTTATGTGCTTTTCCATTCATTTAGAGATGCTAGTTATGCTGCTATAAACATTAACAAGCTCAACGAAGGCTCGAAACCACCATCAACACTGTTCAAGGTGAGTCTCTTCATTTTCTCCTGTGTGGGGTGTTGTTCGTAGTCGTTGGATCACATAGACTGCAGTAATGAGATCGATGACCCAACATATCCCACATTTTTCCTCTTTCCATCCTCTATTGTCCCCGGTATCATCTCGTCTCGGTTGTATATACTAGCCTGTGAAGGCTAGTATATCTGGAATATAGATTTTAGCAATATTTCTCTACGCGAAACTGATTGTGACACCACCTCCTACAAAAAATAAACAAGCAGGCGAATGCGAGGATCACTGAAAGAATTGCAAATCACAGAAACAAAATGAGTGTCAAGCTCGTTTAAACCATGATGATAAGAACAATCATCTCCCAACCATAGACAAAGCTATTTGTCTCCCCCGAGCTCAGACCTTCCAATAGAGAACGATGTACATACGGATAGTAGTAGCGCAAACCCTAGAAAACAAGGGAGAAACTTCTCCAATAGTGGAGAACCCCAAAAAATCAGTCCCTTAACTGAAGTAGGGAACCACTCTTGGTTAGAGCGAACTTGCTTGAGTGAATGATGAAATGAGAGGTCGAACTCTCTATTTATACACATCAAAGGGTGACTTTTTTCCTGACCGGGTCGACCTAACTTTCCCTAACTGCGCCGACCTGACTGGTGCAGTTCTGCCCATTGTATGGGGCAAATTTGCGATTGCTTTGGGGCAGTTTACCCACTGGTCCGACCTGTCTTTCAGGGGAAATACAGAAAATTACATTTAATAAATCTTTTCTTTGTGATTTCACCGCTAGGTTTACATTGAGTGTTTTACATGATCAAATACATTGACGTCTTGTCCCATAGGAGGTACCTTAACAAGATGAAATGCAAAAAGAATAAATTCTGAAGTTGTACTGTTTCCAACACTCCCTCTCAACAAGGAAGGTATTCTTCGAACACTGTATTCTAATCATATTCTTAATTTGGTCGACCTATGAGGTGATGCCCCATGCAGCTACTACTACAACATTGCCTCTTGGCCATGGAGGTATCGTCAGCATTATCATACTGAAACACATCTCGATATCATATGTACATCACAGTTATCTCTAACCTCTCTATATCATAAGGAAGGTCTTCCAACACAATCACAGTTAGTCGAGAAGTGTCCACAAAGGAACATGCACTAGCTCCACGACTCCGCTCCTCTCCCTAGGTGAATCACTCGTGCATCAGCTCAAGAACTCTGCACAGTCCATCGTAGAGTCTATTATGCATCAATACAATGTGCTCAGCTCAACCCAGTCCATCTGGTGCCTACATCATCAACACTCCCTCTTCGCTGGAGAGGTATCATCACATCGGAACACATCTTGTTATCATAAGAGGCTCCATTCCAACACAGGGATACACTCCACAAAGGAGAAAGTTCCCCAAATGAACCATCCACAAATAAGCATGTTCAACAAAGAAACCATCCCACAATGGGACAAACTCCACGGAGGATAACGTTCCACAAAGCAACCATCTCACAAAGGGACCATATCATCCTTTTAAAGAAGATATATGATCTACGTGATGAACTTGGTCATTCTAGACAACAGAGGATTACTTCCTCAAGCACTTTATCTGTGGAAGGTGGCAATGATGGGGAAAATCTTTGAAGAGGAGAAGTAAGATGAGCTGATACGAAGGACAATAGAGAATGGGAAGAGAAAAAGTGCCGGAAATCTTGAGTCATCGATCCCATGACTGCAATCTATGCAATGAAACAACTACGAACAACGCCCTACACGAGAGAAAACGTAGAAAATCACCTTAAGTAGTGTTGATGTTGGTTTCGAGCTCTACATTCATTTTGTTTATTGGTTTTTCCATTCTTTCAGTGATCCTGGTTATGCTGCTATAAACATTAACAAGAACAAGGAAGGCTCGAAACCACCATCAACACTGTTCAAGGTGGGTTTCTTCATTTTCTCCTGTGTAGGGTGTTGTTCGTAGTCGTTGCATCACATAGACTGCAGTAATGAGACCGATGACTCAACATCTCCCACATTTTTCCTCTTTCCATCCTCTATTATCCCTTGTATCACCTCGTCTCACTTGTATATACTAGCTTGTGAAGGCTAGTATATCTGGAACGTAGATATTAGCAATATTTCTCTACGAGAAACTGATTGTGACACCACCTCCTACAAAAAATAAACAAGCAGGCGAATGCGAGGATCAATGAAAGAATGGCAAATCGCAGAAAAGATATGAGTGTCGAGCTCGTTTAAACCATGATGATAAGAGCAATCATCTCCCAACCATAGACAAAGTTATTTGTCTCCCCTGAGCTCAGACCTTCAAATAGAGAATGATGTATATCCGGATAGTAGTAGCGCAAACCCTAGAAAACAAGGGAGAAACTTCTCCAATAGTGGAGAACCCCAAAAAATCAGTCCCTTAACTAAAGTAGCGAACCACTCTTGGCTACAACGAACTTGCTTGAGTGAATGACGAAATGAGAGGCCGAACTCTCTATTTATACACATCAAAGGGTGACTTTTTTCCTGACCGGGTTGACCTATCTTTCCCTAACGGCGCCGACCTGACTGGTGCAGTTCTGCCCATTGTATGGGGCAAATTGCCCACTGCTTTGGGGCAATTTACCCACTGGTCCGACTTGTCTTGGGGAAATACAGAAAATTACATTTAATAAATCTTTTCTTTGTGATTTCACCCCTAGGATTACATTGAGTGTTTTACATGATCAAATACATTGACATCTTTTCCCATAGGAGGTATCTTAACAAGATGAAATGCAATAAGAATAACTTCCGAAGTTGTACCGTTTCGAACACTCCCTCTCAAAAGGGAAGGTATTCTTCGAATATTGTATTCTAATCTTATTCTTTATTTGGTCGACCTATGAAGTGATGCCCCATGCAGCTACTACCCCAACACTGCCTCTTGGCCATGGAGGTATCGTCAGCATGATCATACCGAAACACATCTCGATATCATAAGTACATCACAGTTATCTCTAACCTCTCTATACCATAAGGAAGGTCTTCCAACACAATCACAGTTAGTCGACAGGTGTCAACAAATCGATCTTCGTGCATCTGCTCAATCCAGTCCATTGTGAAACATGCACTAGCTCCACGACTCTGCCCTCTCCATAGGTGAGTCACTCGTGCATCAGCTCAAAAACTCTGCACAGTCCATCGTAGAGTCTATCATGCATCAATACAATGTGCTCAGCTCAACCCAATCCATCGAGTGCCTACATCATCAACACTCCCTCTTAGCTAAAGAGGTATCATCACGTCGGAACACATCTTGTTATCATAAGAGGGTCCATTCCAGCACAGGCATACACTCAACAAAGAAGAACGTTCCCCAAATGAACCATCCACAAATAAGCATGTTCCACAATGGTACACGCTCCACAGAGGAGTACATTCCAGAAATGAACCATCCCACAAAGGGACCATATCATCTTTTTAAAGAAGATATATCATCTACCTGATGAACTTGGTCATTCTAGACCACAGAGGATTACTTCCGCAAGCACTTTTTCTGTGGAAGGTGGCAATGAGGGGGAAATCTTTGGAGAAGAGAAGTGAGATGAGGTGATACGAATGACAATAGAGGACGGAAAGGGGAAAAATGCCGGAGATGTTGAGTCATCGATCCCATGACTGCAGTCTATGCGATGAAACAACTACGAACAACGCCCTACACGAGAGAAAATGTAGAAAATCACCTTAAATAGTGTTGATTTTGGTTTCGAGCTCCACACTCATTTTGTTTATGTACTTTTCCATTCTTTTAGCGATCCTACTTATGCTGCTATAAACATTAACAAGCTCAACGAAGGCTCGAAACCACCATCAACACTGTTCAAGGTGAGTCTCTTCATTTTCTCCTGTGTGGGGTGTTGTTCGTAGTCGTTGGATCACATAGACTGCAGTAATGAGATCGATGACCCAACATATCCCACATTTTTCCTCTTTCCATCCTCTATTGTCCCCGGTATCATCTCGTCTCGGTTGTATATACTAGCCTGTGAAGGCTAGTATATCTGGAATATAGATTTTAGCAATATTTCTCTACGCGAAACTGATTGTGACACCACCTCCTACAAAAAATAAACAAGCAGGCGAGTGCGAGGATCACTGAAAGAATTGCAAATCACAGAAACAAAATGAGTGTCAAGCTCGTTTAAACCATGATGATAAGAACAATCATCTCCCAACCATAGACAAAGCTATTTGTCTCCCCCGAGCTCAGACCTTCCAATAGAGAACGATGTACATACGGATAGTAGTAGCGCAAACCCTAGAAAACAAGGGAGAAACTTCTCCAATAGTGGAGAACCCCAAAAAATCAGTCCCTTAACTGAAGTAGGGAACCACTCTTGGTTAGAGCGAACTTGCTTGAGTGAATGATGAAATGAGAGGTCGAACTCTCTATTTATACACATCAAAGGGCGACTTTTTTCCTGACCGGGTCGACCTAACTTTCCCTAACTGCGCCGACCTGACTGGTGCAGTTCTGCCCATTGTATGGCGCAAATTTCCGACTGCTTTGGGGCAATTTACCCACTGGTCCGACCTTTCTTTCAGGGGAAATACAGAAAATTACATTTAATAAATCTTTTCTTTGTGATTTCACCGCTAGGTTTACATTGAGTGTTTTACATGATCAAATACATTGACGTCTTGTCCCATAGGAGGTACCTTAACAAGATGAAATGCAAAAAGAATAAATTCTGAAGTTGTACTGTTTCCAACACTCCCTCTCAACAAGGAAGGTATTCTTCGAACACTGTATTCTAATCATCTTCTTAATTTGGTCGACCTATGAGGTGATGCCCCATGCAGCTACTACTCCAACACTGCCTCTTGGCCATGGAGGTATCGTCAGCATTATCATACTGAAACACATCTCGATATCATATGTACATCACAGTTATCTCTAACCTCTCTATATCATAAGGAAGGTCTTCCAACACAATCACAATTAGTCGAGAAGTGTCCACAAAGGAACATGCACTAGCTCCACGACTCCGCTCCTCTCCCTAGTTGAATCACTCGTGCATCAGCTCAAGAACTCTGCACAGTCCATCGTAGAGTCTATTATGCATCAATACAATGTGCTCAGCTCAACCCAGTCCATCTGGTGCCTACATCATCAAGACTCCCTCTTCGCTGGAGAGGTATCATCACATCGGAACACATCTTGTTATCATAAGAGGCTCCATTCCAACACAGGGATACACTCCACAAAGGAGAAAGTTCCCCAAATGAACCATCCACAAATAAGCATGTTCAACAAAGAAACCATCCCACAATGGGACAAACTCCACGGAGGATAACGTTCCACAAAGCAACCATCCCACAAAGGGACCATATCATCTTTTTAAAGAAGATATATGATCTACGTGATGATCTTGGTCATTCTACACAACAGAGGATTACTTCCTCAAGCACTTTATCTGTGGAAGGTGGCAATGATGGGGAAAATCTTTGAAGAGGAGAAGTAAGATGAGCTGATACGAAGGACAATAGAGAATGGGAAGAGGAAAAGTGCCGGAGATCTTGAGTCATCGATCCCATGACTGCAATCTATGCAATGAAACAACTACGAACAACGCCCTACACGAGAGAAAACGTAGAAAATCACCTTAAGTAGTGTTGATGTTGGTTTCGAGCTCTACATTCATTTTGTTTATTGGTTTTTCCATTCTTTCAGTGATCCTGGTTATGCTGCTATAAACATTAACAAGAACAAGGAAGGCTCGAAACCACCATCAACACTGTTCAAGGTGGGTTTCTTCATTTTCTCCTGTGTAGGGTGTTGTTCGTAGTCGTTGCATCACATAGACTGCTGTAATGAGACCGATGACTCAACATCTCCCACATTTTTCCTCTTTCCATCCTCTATTATCCCTTGTATCACCTCGTCTCACTTGTATATACTAGCTTGTGAAGGCTAGTATATCTGGAACGTAGATATTAGCAATATTTCTCTACGAGAAACTGATTGTGACACCACCTCCTACAAAAAATAAACAAGCAGGCGAATGCGAGGATCAATGAAAGAATGGCAAATCGCAGAAAAGATATGAGTGTCGAGCTCGTTTAAACCATGATGATAAGAGCAATCATCTCCCAACCATAGACAAAGTTATTTGTCTCCCCTGAGCTCAGACCTTCAAATAGAGAATGATGTATATCCGGATAGTAGTAGCGCAAACCCTAGAAAACAAGGGAGAAACTTCTCCAATAGTGGAGAACCCCAAAAAATCAGTCCCTTAACTGAAGTAGCGAACCACTCTTGGCTACAACGAACTTGCTTGAGTGAATGACGAAATGAGAGGCCGAACTCTCTATTTATACACATCAAAGGGTGACTTTTTTCCTGACCGGGTTGACCTAACTTTCCCTAACGGCGCCGACCTGACTGGTGCAGTTCTGCCCATTGTATGGGGCAAATTGCCCACTGCTTTGGGGCAATTTACCCACTGGTCCGACTTGTCTTGGGGAAATACAGAAAATTACATTTAATAAATCTTTTCTTTGTGATTTCACCCCTAGGATTACATTGAGTGTTTTACATGATCGAATACATTGACATCTTTTCCCATAGGAGGTATCTTAACAAGATGAAATGCAATAAGAATAACTTCCGAGGTTGTACCGTTTCGAACACTCCCTCTCAAAAGGGAAGGTATTCTTCGAATATTGTATTCTAATATTATTCTTTATTTGGTCGACCTATGAAGTGATGCCCCATGCAGCTACTACCCCAACACTGCCTCTTGGCCATGGAGGTATCGTCAGCATGATCATACCGAAACACATCTCGATATCATAAGTACATCACAGTTATCTCTAACCTCTCTATACCATAAGGAAGGTCTTCCAACACAATCACAGTTAGTCGAGAGGTGTCAACAAATCGATCTTCGTGCATCTGCTCAATCCAGTCCATTGTGAAACATGCACTAGCTCCACGACTCTGCCCTCTCCATAGGTGAGTCACTCGTGCATCAGCTCAAGAACTCTGCACAGTCCATCGTAGAATCTATCATGCATCAATACAATGTGCTCAGCTCAACCCAATCCATCGAGTGCCTACATCATCAACACTCCCTCTTAGCTAAAGAGGTATCATCACGTCGGAACACATCTTGTTATCATAAGAGGGTCCATTCCAGCACAGGCATACACTCAACAAAGAAGAACGTTCCCCAAATGAACCATCCACAAATAAGCATGTTCCACAATGGCACACGCTCCACAGAGGAGTACGTTCCAGAAATGAACCATCCCACAAATGGACCATATCATCTTTTTAAAGAAGATATATGATCTACCTGATGAACTTGGTCATTCTAGACCACAGAGGATTACTTCCGCAAGCACTTTATCTGTGGAAGGTGGCAATGAGGGGGGAAATCTTTGAAGAAGAGAAGTGAGATGAGGTGATACGAATGACAATAGAGGACGGAAAGGGGAAAAATGCCGGAGATGTTGAGTCATCGATCCCATGACTGCAGTCTATGCGATGAAATAACTACGAACAACGCCCTACACGAGAGAAAATGTAGAAAATCACCTTAAATAGTGTTGATGTTGGTTTCGAGCTCCACACTCATTTTGTTATGTGCTTTTCCATTCTTTTAGCGATGCTAGTTATGCTGCTATAAACATTAACAAGCTCAACGAAGGCTCGAAACCACCATCAACACTGTTCAAGGTGAGTCTCTTCATTTTCTCCTGTGTGGGATGTTGTTCGTAGTCGTTGGATCACATAGACTGCAGTAATGAGATCGATGACCCAACATATCCCACATTTTTCCTCTTTCCATCCTCTATTGTCCCCGGTATCATCTCGTCTCGGTTGTATATACTAGCCTTCACAGGCTAGTATATCTGGAATATAGATTTTAGCAATATTTCTCTACGCGAAACTGATTGTGACACCACCTCCTACAAAAAATAAACAAGCAGGCGAATGCGAGGATCACTGAAAGAATTGCAAATCACAGAAACAAAATGAGTGTCAAGCTCGTTTAAACCATGATGATAAGAACAATCATCTCCCAACCATAGACAAAGCTATTTGTCTCCCCCGAGCTCAGACCTTCCAATAGAGAATGATGTACATACGGATAGTAGTAGCGCAAACCCTAGAAAACAAGGGAGAAACTTCTCCAATAGTGGAGAACCCCAAAAAATCAGTCCCTTAACTGAAGTAGGGAACCACTCTTGGTTAGAGCGAACTTGCTTGAGTGAATGATGAAATGAGAGGTCGAACTCTCTATTTATACACATCAAAGGGTGACTTTTTTCCTGACCGGGTCGACCTAACTTTCCCTAACTGCGCCGACCTGACTGGTGCAGTTCTGCCCATTGTATGGGGCAAATTTCCGACTGCTTTGGGGCAGTTTACCCACTGGTCCGACCTGTCTTTCAGGGGAAATACAGAAAATTACATTTAATAAATCTTTTCTTTGTGATTTCACCGCTAGGTTTACATTGAGTGTTTTACATGATCAAATACATTGACGTCTTGTCCCATAGGAGGTACCTTAACAAGATGAAATGCAAAAAGAATAAATTCTGAAGTTGTACTGTTTCCAACACTCCCTCTCAACAAGGAAGGTATTCTTCGAACACTGTATTCTAATCATATTCTTAATTTGGTCGACCTATGAGGTGATGCCCCATGCAGCTACTACTCCAACACTGCCTCTTGGCCATGGAGGTATCGTCAGCATTATCATACTGAAACACATCTCGATATCATATGTACATCACAGTTATCTCTAACCTCTCTATATCATAAGGAAGGTCTTCCAACACAATCACAGTTAGTCGAGAAGTATCCACAAAGGAACATGCACTATCTCCACGACTCCGCTCCTCTCCCTAGGTGAATCACTCGTGCATCAGCTCAAGAACTCTGCACAGTCCATCGTAGAGTCTATTATGCATCAATACAATGTGCTCAGCTCAACCCAGTCCATCTGGTGCCTACATCATCAACACTCCCTCTTCGCTGGAGAGGTATCATCACATCGGAACACATCTTGTTATCATAAGAGGCTCCATTCCAACACAGGGATACACTCCACAAAGGAGAAAGTTCCCCAAATGAACCATCCACAAATAAGCATGTTCAACAAAGAAACCATCCCACAATGGGACAAACTCCACGGAGGATAACGTTCCACAAAGCAACCATCCCACAAAGGGACCATATCATCTTTTTAAAGAAGATATATGATCTACGTGATGAACTTGGTCATTCTAGACAACAGAGGATTACTTCCTCAAGCACTTTATCTGTGGAAGGTGGCAATGATGGGGAAAATCTTTGAAGAGGAGAAGTAAGATGAGCTGATACGAAGGACAATAGAGAATGGGAAGAGGAAAAGTGCCAGAGATCTTGAGTCATCGATCCCATGACTGCAATCTATGCAATGAAACAACTACGAACAACGCCCTACACGAGAGAAAACGTAGAAAATCACCTTAAGTAGTGTTGATGTTGGTTTCGAGCTCTACATTCATTTTGTTTATTGGTTTTTCCATTCTTTCAGTGATCCTGGTTATGCTGCTATAAACATTAACAAGAACAAGGAAGGCTCGAAACCACCATCAACACTGTTCAAGGTGGGTTTCTTCATTTTCTCCTCTGTAGGGTGTTGTTCGTAGTCGTTGCATCACATAGACTGCAGTAATGAGACCGATGACTCAACATCTCCCACATTTTTCCTCTTTCCATCCTCTATTATCCCTTGTATGACCTCGTCTCACTTGTATATACTAGCTTGTGAAGGCTAGTATATCTGGAACGTAGATATTAGCAATATTTCTCTACGAGAAACTGATTGTGACACCACCTCCTACAAAAAATAAACAAGTAGGCGAATGCGAGGATCAATGAAAGAATGGCAAATCGCAGAAAAGAAATGAGTGTCGAGCTCGTTTAAACCATGATGATAAGAGCAATCATCTCCCAACCATAGAGAAAGTTATTTGTCTCCCCTGAACTCAGACCTTCAAATAGAGAATGATGTATATCCGGATAGTAGTAGCGCAAACCCTAGAAAACAAGGGAGAAACTTCTCCAATAGTGGAGAACCCCAAAAAATCAGTCCCTTAACTGAAGTAGCGAACCACTCTTGGCTACAACGAACTTGCTTGAGTGAATGACGAAATGAGAGGCCGAACTCTCTATTTATACACATCAAAGGGTGACTTTTTTCCTGACCGGGTTGACCTAACTTTCCCTAACGGCGCCGACCTGACTGGTGCAGTTCTGCCCATTGTATGGGGCAAATTGCCCACTTCTTTGGGGCAATTTACCCACTGGTCCGACTTGTCTTGGGGAAATACAGAAAATTACATTTAATAAATCTTTTCTTTGTGATTTCACCCCTAGGATTACATTGAGTGTTTTACATGATCGAATACATTGACATCTTTTCCCATAGGAGGTATCTTAACAAGATGAAATGCAATAAGAATAACTTCCGAGGTTGTACCGTTTCGAACACTCCCTCTCAAAAGGGAAGGTATTCTTCGAATATTGTATTCTAATCTTATTCTTTATTTGGTCGACCTATGAAGTGATGCCCCATGCAGCTACTACCCCAACACTGCCTCTTGGCCATGGAGGTATCGTCAGCATGATCATACCGAAACACATCTCGATATCATAAGTACATCACAGTTATCTCTAACCTCTCTATACCATAAGGAAGGTCTTCCAACACAATCACAGTTAGTCGAGAGGTGTCAGCAAATCGATCTTCGTGCATCTGCTCAATCCAGTCCATTGTGAAACATGCACTAGCTCCACGACTCTGCCCTCTCCATAGGTGAGTCACTCGTGCATCAGCTCAAGAACTCTGCACAGTCCATCGTAGAATCTATCATGCATCAATACAATGAGCTCAGCTCAACCCAATCCATCGAGTGCCTACATCATCAACACTCCCTCTTAGCTAAAGAGGTATCATCACGTCGGAACACATCTTGTTATCATAAGAGGGTCCATTCCAGCACAGGCATACACTCAACAAAGAAGAACGTTCCCCAAATGAACCATCCACAAATAAGCATGTTCCACAATGGCACACGCTCCACAGAGGAGTACGTTCCAGAAATGAACCATCCCACAAAGGGACCATATCATCTTTTTAAAGAAGATATATGATCTACCTGATGAACTTGGTCATTCTAGACCACAGAGGATTACTTCCGCAAGCACTTTATCTGTGGAAGGTGGCAATGAGGGGGGAAATCTTTGAAGAAGAGAAGTGAGATGAGGTGATACGAATGACAATAGAGGACGGAAAGGGGAAAAATGCCGGAGATGTTGAGTCATCGATCCCATGACTGCAGTCTATGCGATGAAACAACTACGAACAACGCCCTACACGAGAGAAAATGTAGAAAATCACCTTAAATAGTGTTAATGTGGGTTTCGAGCTCCACACTCATTTTGTTATGTGCTTTTCCATTCTTTTAGCGATGCTAGTTATGCTGCTATAAACATTAACAAGCTCAACGAAGGCTCGAAACCACCATCAACACTGTTCAAGGTGAGTCTCTTCATTTTCTCCTGTGTGGGGTGTTGTTCGTAGTCGTTGGATCACATAGACTGCAGTAATGAGATCGATGACCCAACATATCCCACATTTTTCCTCTTTCCATCCTCTATTGTCCCCGGTATCATCTCGTCTCGGTTGTATATACTAGCCTGTGAAGGCTAGTATATCTGGAATATAGATTTTAGCAATATTTCTCTACGCGAAACTGATTGTGACACCACCTCCTACAAAAAATAAACAAGCAGGCGAATACGAGGATCACTGAAAGAATTGCAAATCACAGAAACAAAATGAGTGTCAAGCTCGTTTAAACCATGATGATAAGAACAATCATCTCCCAACCATAGACAAAGCTATTTGTCTCCCCCGAGCTCAGACCTTCCAATAGAGAACGATGTACATACGGATAGTAGTAGCGCAAACCCTAGAAAACAAGGGAGAAACTTCTCCAATACTGGAGAACCCCAAAAAATCAGTCCCTTAACTGAAGTAGGGAACCACTCTTGGTTAGAGCGAACTTGCTTGAGTGAATGATGAAATGAGAGGTCGAACTCTCTATTTATACACATCAAAGGGTGACTTTTTTCCTGACCGGGTCGACCTAACTTTCCCTAACTGCGCCGACCTGACTGGTGCAATTCTGCCCATTGTATGGCGCAAATTTCCGACTGCTTTGGGGCAGTTTACCCACTGGTCCGACCTGTCTTTCAGGGGAAATACAGAAAATTACATTTAATAAATCTTTTCTTTGTGATTTCACCGCTAGGTTTACATTGAGTGTTTTACATGATCAAATACATTGACGTCTTGTCCCATAGGAGGTACCTTAACAAGATGAAATGCAAAAAGAATAAATTCTGAAGTTGTACTGTTTCCAACACTCCCTCTCAACAAGGAAGGTATTCTTCGAACACTGTATTCTAATCATATTCTTAATTTGGTCGACCTATGAGGTGATGCCCCATGCAGCTACTACTCCAACACTGCCTCTTGGCCATGGAGTTATCGTCAGCATTATCATACTGAAACACATCTCGATATCATATGTACATCACAGTTATCTCTAACCTCTCTATATCATAAGGAAGGTCTTCCAACACAATCACAATTAGTCGAGAAGTGTCCACAAAGGAACATGCACTAGCTCCACGACTCCGCTCCTCTCCCTAGTTGAATCACTCGTGCATCAACTCAAGAACTCTGCACAGTCCATCGTAGAGTCTATTATGCATCAATACAATGTGCTCAGCTCAACCCAGTCCATCTGGTGCCTACATCATCAACACTCCCTCTTCGCTGGAGAGGTATCATCACATCGGAACACATCTTGTTATCATAAGAGGCTCCATTCCAACACAGGGATACACTCCACAAAGGAGAAAGTTCCCCAAATGAACCATCCACAAATAAGCATGTTCAACAAAGAAACCATCCCACAATGGGACAAACTCCACGGAGGATAACGTTCCACAAAGCAACCATTCCACAAAGGGGCCATATCATCTTTTTAAAGAAGATATATGATCTACGTGATGAACTTGGTCATTCTAGACAACAGAGGATTACTTCCTCAAGCACTTTATCTGTGGAAGGTGGCAATGATGGGGAAAATCTTTGAACAGGAGAAGTAAGATGAGCTGATACGAAGGACAATAGAGAATGGGAAGAGGAAAAGTGCCGGATATCTTGAGTCATCGATCCCATGACTGCAATCTATGCAATGAAACAACTACGAACAACGCCCTACACGAGAGAAAACGTAGAAAATCACCTTAAGTAGTGTTGATGTTGGTTTCGAGCTCTACATTCATTTTGTTTATTGGTTTTTCCATTCTTTCAGTGATCCTGGTTATGCTGCTATAAACATTAACAAGAACAAGGAAGGCTCGAAACCACCATCAACACTGTTCAAGGTGGGTTTCTTCATTTTCTCCTGTGTAGGGTGTTGTTCGTAGTCGTTGCATCACATAGACTGCAGTAATGAGACCGATGACTCAACATCTCCCACATTTTTCCTCTTTCCATCCTCTATTATCCCTTGTATCACCTCGTCTCACTTGTATATACTAGCTTGTGAAGGCTAGTATATCTGGAACGTAGATATTAGCAATATTTCTCTACGAGAAACTGATTGTGACACCACCTCCTACAAAAAATAAACAAGCAGGCGAATGCGAGGATCAATGAAAGAATGGCAAATCGCAGAAAAGATATGAGTGTCGAGCTCGTTTAAACCATGATGATAAGAGCAATCATCTCCCAACCATAGACAAAGTTATTTGTCTCCCCTGAGCTCAGACCTTCAAATAGAGAATGATGTATATCCGGATAGTAGTAGCGCAAACCCTAGAAAACAAGGGAGAAACTTCTCCAATAGTGGAGAACCCCAAAAAATCAGTCCCTTAACTGAAGTAGCGAACCACTCTTGGCTACAACGAACTTGCTTGAGTGAATGGCGAAATGAGAGGCCGAACTCTCTATTTATACACATCAAAGGGTGACTTTTTTCCTGACCGGGTTGACCTAACTTTCCCTAACGGCGCCGACCTGACTGGTGCAGTTCTGCCCATTGTATGGGGCAAATTGCCCACTGCTTTGGGGCAATTTACCCACTGGTCCGACTTGTCTTGGGGAAATACAGAAAATTACATTTAATAAATCTTTTCTTTGTGATTTCACCCCTAGGATTACATTGAGTGTTTTACATGATCGAATACATTGACATCTTTTCCCATAGGAGGTATCTTAACAAGATGAAATGCAATAAGAATAACTTCCGAGGTTGTACCGTTTCGAACACTCCCTCTCAAAAGGGAAGGTATTCTTCGAATATTGTATTCTAATCTTATTCTTTATTTGGTCGACCTATGAAGTGATGCCCCATGTAGCTACTACCCCAACACTGCCTCTTGGCCATGGAGGTATCGTCAGCATGATCATACCGAAACACATCTCGATATCATAAGTACATCACAGTTATCTCTAACCTCTCTATACCATAAGGAAGGTCTTCCAACACAATCACAGTTAGTCGAGAGGTGTCAACAAATCGATCTTCGTGCAGCTGCTCAATCCAGTCCATTGTGAAACATGCACTAGCTCCACGACTCTGCCCTCTCCATAGGTGAGTCACTCATGCATCAGCTCAAGAACTCTGCATAGTCCATCGTAGAGTCTATCATGCATCAATACAATGTGCTCAGCTCAACCCAATCCATCGAGTGCCTAAATCATCAACACTCCCTCTTAGCTAAAGAGGTATCATCACGTCGGAACACATCTTGTTATCATAAGAGGGTCCATTCCAGCACAGGCATACACTCAACAAAGAAGAACGTTCCCCAAATGAACCATCCACAAATAAGCATGTTCCACAATGGCACACCCTCCACAGAGGAGTACGTTCCAGAAATGAACCATCCCACAAAGGGACCATATCATCTTTTTAAAGAAGATATATGATCTACCTGATGAACTTGGTCATTCTAGACCACAGAGGATTACTTCCGCAAGCACTTTATCTGTGTAAGGTGGCAATGAGGGGGGAAATCTTTGAAGAAGAGAAGTGAGATGAGGTGATACGAATGACAATAGAGGACGGAAAGGGGAAAAATGCCGGAGATGTTGAGTCATCGATCCCATGACTGCAGTCTATGCGATGAAACAACTACGAACAACGCCCTACACGAGAGAAAATGTAGAAAATCACCTTAAATAGTGTTGATGTTGGTTTCGAGCTCCACACTCATTTTGTTATGTGCTTTTCCATTCTTTTAGCGATCCTAGTTATGCTACTATAAACATTAACAAGCTCAACGAAGGCTCGAAACCACCATCAACACTGTTCAAGGTGAGTCTCTTCATTTTCTCCTGTGTGGGGTGTTGTTCGTAGTCGTTGGATCACATAGACTGCAGTAATGAGATCGATGACCCAACATATCCCACATTTTTCCTCTTTCTATCCTCTATTGTCCCCGGTATCATCTCGTCTCGGTTGTATATACTAGCCTGTGAAGGCTAGTATATCTGGAATATAAATTTTAGCAATATTTCTCTACGCGAAACTGATTGTGACACCACCTCCTACAAAAAATAAACAAGCAGGCGAATGCGAGGATCACTGAAAGAATTGCAAATCACAGAAACAAAATGAGTGTCAAGCTCGTTTAAACCATGATGATAAGAACAATCATCTCCCAACCATAGACAAAGCTATTTGTCTCCCCCGAGCTCAGACCTTCCAATAGAGAACGATGTACATACGGATAGTAGTAGCGCAAACCCTAGAAAACAAGGGAGAAACTTCTCCAATACTGGAGAACCCCAAAAAATCAGTCCCTTAACTGAAGTAGGGAACCACTCTTGGTTAGAGCGAACTTGCTTGAGTGAATGATGAAATGAGAGGTCGAACTCTCTATTTATACACATCAAAGGGTGACTTTTTTCCTGACCGGGTCGACCTAACTTTCCCTAACTGCGCCGACCTGACTGGTGCAGTTCTGCCCATTGTATGTGGCAAATTTCCGACTGCTTTGGAGCAGTTTACCCACTGGTCCGACCTGTCTTTCAGGGGAAATACAGAAAATTACATTTAATAAATCTTTTCTTTGTGATTTCACCGCTAGGTTTACATTGAGCGTTTTACATGATCAAATACATTGACGTCTTGTCCCATAGGAGGTACCTTAACAAGATGAAATGCAAAAAGAATAAATTCTGAAGTTGCACTGTTTCCAACACTCCCTCTCAACAAGGAAGGTATTCTTCGAACACTGTATTCTAATCATATTCTTAATTTGGTCGACCTATGAGGTGATGCCCCATGCAGCTACTACTCCAACACTGCCTCTTGGCCATGGAGGTATCGTCAGCATTATCATACTGAAACACATCTCGATATCATATGTACATCACAGTTATCTCTAACCTCTCTATATCATAAGGAAGGTCTTCCAACACAATCACAGTTAGTCGAGAAGTGTCCACAAAGGAACATGCACTAGCTCCACGACTCCGCTCCTCTCCCTAGGTGAATCACTCGTGCATCAGCTCAAGAACTCTGCACAGTCCATCGTAGAGTCTATTATGCATCAATACAATGTGCTCAGCTCAACCCAGTCCATCTGGTGCCTACATCATCAACACTCCCTCTTTGCTGGAGAGGTATCATCACATCGGAACACATCTTGTTATCATAAGAGGCTCCATTCCAACACAGGGATACATTCCACAAAGGAGAAAGTTCCCCAAATGAACCATCCACAAATAAGCATGTTCAACAAAGAAACCATCCCACAATGGGACAAACTCCACGGAGGATAACGTTCCACAAAGCAACCATCCCACAAAGGGACCATATCATCTTTTTAAAGAAGATATATGATCTACGTGATGAACTTGGTCATTCTAGACAACAGAGGATTACTTCCTCAAGCACTTTATCTGTGGAAGGTAGCAATGATGGGGAAAATCTTTGAAGAGGAGAAGTAAGATGAGCTGATACGAAGGACAATAGAGAATGGGAAGAGGAAAAGTGCCGGAGATCTTGAGTCATCGATCCCATGACTGCAATCTATGCAATGAAACAACTACGAACAACGACCTACACGAGAGAAAACGTAGAAAATCACCTTAAGTAGTGTTGATGTTGGTTTCGAGCTCTACATTCATTTTGTTTATTGGTTTTTCCATTCTTTCAGTGATCCTGGTTATGCTGCTATAAACATTAACAAGAACAAGGAAGGCTCGAAACCACCATAAACACTGTTCATGGTGGGTTTCTTCATTTTCTCCTGTGTAGGGTGTTGTTCGTAGTCGTTGCATCACATAGACTGCAGTAATGATACCGATGACTCAGCATCTCCCACATTTTTCCTCTTTCCATCCTCTATTATCCCTTGTATCACCTCGTCTCACTTGTATATACTAGCTTGTGAAGGCTAGTATACCTGGAACGCAGATATTAGCAATATTTCTCTACGAGAAACTGATTGTGACACCACCTCCTACAAAAAATAAACAAGCAGGCGACTGCAAGGATCAATGAAAGAATGGCAAATCGCAGAAAAGAAATGAGTGTCGAGCTCGTTTAAACCATGATGATAAGAGCAATCATCTCCCAACCATAGACAAAGTTATTTGTCTCCCCTGAGCTCAGACCTTCAAATAGAGAACGATGTATATCCGGATAGTAGTAGCGCAAACCCTAGAAAACAAGGGAGAAACTTCTCCAATAGTGGAGAACCCCAAAAAATCATTCCCTTAACTGAAGTAGCGAACCACTCTTGGCTACAACGAACTTGCTTGAGTGAATGACGAAATGAGAGGCCGAGCTCTCTATTTATACACATCAAAGGGTGACTTTTTTCCTGACCGGGTTGACCTAACTTTCCCTAACGGCGCCGACCTGACTGGTGCAGTTCTGCCCATTGTATGGGGCAAATTGCCCACTGCTTTGGGGCAATTTACCCACTGGTCCAACTTGTCTTGGGGAAATACAGAAAATTACATTTAATAAATCTTTTCTTTGTGATTTCACCCCTAGGATTACATTGAGTGTTTTACATGATCGAATACATTGACATATTTTCCCATAGGAGGTATCTTAACAAGATGAAATGCAATAAGAATAACTTCCGAAGTTGTACCGTTTCAAACACTCCCTCTCAAAAGGGAAGGTATTCTTCGAATATTGTATTCTAATCTTATTCTTTATTTGGTCGACCTATGAAGTGATGCCCCATGCAGCTACTACTGCAACACTGCCTCTTGGCCATGGAGGTATCGTCAGCATGATCATACCGAAACACATCTCGATATCATAAGTACATCACAGTTATCTCTAACCTCTCTATACCATAAGGAAGGTCTTCCAACACAATCACAGTTAGTCGAGAGGTGTCAACAAATCAATCTTCGTGCATCTGCTCAATCCAGTCCATTGTGAAACATGCACTAGCTCCACGACTCTGCCCTCTCCATAGGTGAGTCACTCGTGCATCAGCTCAAGAACTCTGCACAGTCCATCGTAGAGTCTATCATGCATCAATACAATGTGCTCATCTCAACCCAATCCATCGAGCGCCTACATCATCAACACTCCCTCTTAGCTAAAGAGGTATCATCACGTCGGAACACATCTTGTTATCATAAGAGGGTCCATTCCAACACAGGCATAAACTCAACAAAGAAGAACGTTCCCCAAATGAACCATCCACAAATAAGCATGTTCCACAATGGCACACGCTCCACAGAGGAGTACGTTCCAGAAATGAACCATCCCACAAAGGGACCATATCATCTTTTTAAAGAAGATATATGATCTACCTGACGAACTTGGTCATTCTAGACCACAGAGGATTACATCCGCAAGCACTTTATCTGTGGAAGGTGGCAATGAGGGGGGAAATCTTTGAAGAAGAGAAGTGAGATGAGGTGATACGAATGACAATAGAGGACGAAAAGGGGAAAAATGCCGGAGATGTTGAGTCATCGATCCCATGACTGCAATCTATGCGATGAAACAACTACGAACAACGCCCTACACGAGAGAAAATGTAGAAAATCACCTTAAATAGTGTTGATGTTGGTTTCGAGCTCCACACTCATTTTGTTTATGTGTTTTTCCATTCTTTTAGCGATCCTAGTTATGCTGCTATAAACATTAACAAGCTCAATGAAGGCTCGAAACCACCATCAACACTGTTCAAGGTGAGTCTCTTCATTTTCTCCTGTGTGGGGTGTTGTTCGTAGTCGTTGGATCACATAGACTGCAGTACTGAGATCGATGACCCAACATATCCCACATTTTTCCTCTTTCCATCCTCTATTGTCCCCGGTATCATCTCGTCTCGGTTGTATATACTAGCCTTCACAGGCTAGTATATCTGGAATATAGATTTTAGCAATATTTCTCTACGCGAAACTGATTGTGACACCACCTCCTACAAAAAATAAACAAGCAGATGAATGCGAGGATCACTGAAAGAATTACAAATCACAGAAACAAAATGAGTATCAAGCTCGTTTAAACCATGATGATAAGAACAATCATCTCCCAACCATAGACAAAGCTATTTGTCTCCCCCGAGCTCAGACCTTCCAATAGAGAACGATGTACATAGGATAGTAGTAGCGCAAACCCTAGAAAACAAGGGAGAAACTTCTCCAATAGTGGAGAACCCCAAAAAATCAGTCCCTTAACTGAAGTAGGGAACCACTCTTGGTTAGAGCAAACTTGCTTGAGTGAATGATGAAATGAGAGGTCGAACTCTCTATTTATACACATCAAAGGGTGACTTTTTTCCTGACCGGGTCGACCTAACTTTCCCTAACTGCGCCGACCTGACTGGTGCAGTTCTGCACATTGTATGGGGCAAATTTTCGACTGCTTTGGGGCAGTTTACCCACTGGTCCGACCTGTCTTTCAGGGGAAATACAGAAAATTACATTTAATAAATCTTTTCTTTGTGATTTCACCACTAGGCTTACATTGAGTGTTTTACATGATCAAATACATTGACGTCTTGTCCCATAGGAGGTACCTTAACAAGATGAAATGCAAAAAGAATAAATTCTGAAGTTGTACTGTTTCCAACACTCCCTCTCAACAAGGAAGGTATTCTTCGAACACTGTATTCTAATCATATTCTTGATTTGGTCGACCTATGAGGTGATGCCCCATGCAGCTACTACTCCAACACTGCCTCTTGGCCATGGAGGTATCGTCAACATTATCATCCTGAAACACATCTCGATATCATATGTACATCACAGTTATCTCTAACCTCTCTATATCATAAGGAAGGTCTTCCAACACAATCACAGTTAGTCGAGAAGTGTCCACAAAGGAACATGCACTAACTCCACGACTCCGTTCCTCTCCCTAGGTGAATCACTCGTGCATCAGCTCAAGAACTCTGCACAGTCCATCGTAGAGTCTATTATGCATCAATACAATGTGCTCAGCTCAACCCAGTCCATCTGGTGCCTACATCATCAACACTCCCTCTTCGCTGGAGAGGTATCATCACATCGGAACACATCTTGTTATCATAAGAGGCTCCATTCCAACACAGGGATACACTCCACAAAGGAGAAAGTTCCCCAAATGAACCATCCACAAATAAGCATGTTCACCAAATAAACCATCCCACAATGGGACAAACTCCACGGAGGGTAACGTTCCACAAAGCAACCATCCCACAAAGGGACCATATCATCTTTTTAAAGAAGATATATGATCTACGTGATGAACTTGGTCATTCTAGACAACAGAGGATTACTTCCTCAAGCACTTTATCTGTGGAAGGTGGCAATGATGGGGAAAATCTTTGAAGAGGAGAAGTAAGATGAGCTGATACGAAGGACAATAGAGAATGGGAAGAGGAAAAGTGCCGGAGATCTTGAGTCATCGATCCCATGACTGCAATCTATGCAATGAAACAACTACGAACAACGCCCTACACGAGAGAAAACGTAGAAAATCACCTTAAGTAGTGTTGATGTTGGTTTCGAGCTCTACATTCATTTTGTTTATTTGTTTTTCCATTCTTTCAGTGATCCTGGTTATGCTGCTATAAACATTAACAAGAACAAGGAAGGCTCGAAACCACCATCAACACTGTTCAAGGTGGGTTTCTTCATTTTCTCCTGTGTAGGGTGTTGTTCGTAGTCTTTGCATCACATAGACTGCAGTAATGAGACCGATGACTCAACATCTCCCACATTTTTCCTCTTTCCATCCTCTATTATTCCTTGTATCACCTCGTCTCACTTGTATATACTAGCTTGTGAAGGCTAGTATATCTGGAACGTAGATATTAGCAATATTTCTCTACGAGAAACTGATTGTGACACCACCTCCTACAAAAAATAAACAAGCAGGCGACTGCAAGGATCAATGAAAGAATGGCAAATCGCATAAAAGAAATGAGTGTCGAATTCGTTTAAACCATGATGATAAAAACAATCATCTCCCAACCATAGACAAAGTTATTTGTCTCTCCTGAGCTCAGACCTTCAAATAGAGAACGATGTATATCCGGATAGTAGTAGCGCAAAACCTAGAAAACAAGGGAGAAACTTCTCCAATAGTGGAGAACCCCAAAAAATTAGTCCCTTAACTGAAGTAGCGAACCACTCTTGGCTGCAACGAACTTGCTTGAGTGAATGACGAAATGAGATGTCGAACTCTCTACTTATACACATCAAAGGCTGACTTTTTTCCTGACCGGGTTGACCTAACTTTTCCTAACGGCGCCGACCTGACTGGTGCAGTTCTTCCCATTGTAAGGGGCAAATCGCCCACTGCTTTGGGGCAATTTACCCACTGGTCCGACTTGTCTAGGGGAAATACAGAAAATTACATTTAATAAATCTTTTATTTGTGATTTCACCCCTAGGATTACATTGAGTGTTTTACATGATCGAATACATTGAAATCTTTTCCCATAGTAGGTATCTTAACAAGATGAAATGCAATAAGAATAACTTCCGAAGTTGAACCATTTCGAACACATCCTCTCAAAAGGGAAGGTATTCTTCGAATATTGTATTCTAATCTTATTCTTTATTTGGTCGACCTATGAGGTGATGCCCCTTGCAGCTACTACTCCAACACTGCCTCTTAGCCATGGAGGTATCGTCAGCATGATCATACTGAAACACATCTCGATATCATAAGTACATCACAGTTATCTCCAACCTCTCTATATCATAAGGAAGGTCTTCCAACACAATCACAGTTAGTCGAGAGGTGTCAACAAATCAATCTTCGTGCATCTGCTCAATCCAGTCCATTGTGAAACATGCACTAACTCCACGACTCTGCCCTCTCCATAGGTGAGTCACTCGTGCATCAGCTCAAGAACTCTGCACAGTCCATCGTAGAGTCTATCATGCATCAATACAATGTGCTCAACTCAACCCAATCCATCGAGTGCCTACATCATCAACACTCCCTCTTAGCTAAAGAGGTATCATCACTTCAGAACACATCTCTGCCCTCTCCATAGGTGAGTCACTTGTGCATCATCTCAAGAACTCTGCACAATCCATCGTAGAGTTTATCATGCATCAGTACAATGTGCTCATCTCAACCAAGTCCATCGGGTGCCTACATCATCAACACTCCCTCTTAGCTAAGGAGGTATCATCACGTTGGAACACACCTTGTTATTATAAGAAGGTCCATACCAACACACGGATACACTCCACAAAGAAAAACGTTCCCCAAATGAACCATCCACAAATAAGCACGTTCCACAAAGATACCATCCCACAATGGGACACACTCCACAGAGGAGTACGTTCCACAAAGGAACTATCCCACAAAGGGACCATATGATCTTTTTAAAGAAGATATATGATCTACCTGATAAACATGGTCATTCTAGAACACAAAGGATTACTTCGTCAAGCACTTTATCTGTGGAAGGTGGCAATGATGGGAAAAATCTTTGAAGAGGAGAATGAGATGAGGGGATTCGAGGGACAATAGAGAACTGAAAGAGGAAAAATGTCAGAGATGTTGAGTCATCGATCCCATGACTGCAGTCTATGCGATGAAACGACTACGAAGAACTGCATACATGAGAGAAAATGTAGAAAATCACCTTAAATAGTGTTGATGTTGGTTTCGAGCTCCACACTCATTTTGTTTATGTGCTTTTCCACTCATTTAGTGATCCTGGTTATGCTGCTATAAACATTAACACGGTCAAGGAAGGCTCGAAACCACCATCAACACTGTTCGAGGTGAGTTTCTTCATTTTCACCTGTGTAGGGTGTTGTTCGTAGTCGTTGCATCACATATACTGCAGTCATGAGATCGATGACTCAACATCTCCCACATTTTTCCTCTTTCCATCCTCTATTGTTCCCAGTATCACCTCGTCTCACTTGTATATACTATCCTGTGTAGGCTAGTATATCTGGAACATAGATGTTAGCAATATTTATGTACGCGAAGCTTATTGTGACACCACCTCCTACAAAAAATGAACAAGCAGGCAAATGCGAGGATCACTGAAAGAATGGCAAATCACAAAAACAAAATGAGTGTTGAGCTCGTTTAAACCATGATGATAAGAACAATCATCTCCCAACCATAGACAAAGCTATTTGTCTCCCCCGAGCTCAGACCTTCCAATAGAGAACAATGTACATTCGGATACTAGTAGCGCAAACCCTAGAAAACAAGGGAGAAACTTCTCCAATATTGGAGAACCCCAAAAAATCAGTCCGTTAACTGAAGTAGCGAACCTCTCTTTGCTAGAGCGAACTTGCTTGAGTGAATGACGAAATGAGAGGTCGAACTCTCTATTTATACAAATCAAAGGGTGACTTTTTTCCTGACTGGGCAGACCAAAGTTTCCCTAACTGCGCCGACCTAACTGGGGCAGTTCTGCCCATTGTATGGGGCAAATTTCCCACTGCTTTGCGGAAGTTTACCCACTGGTCCGACCTTTCTTGGGGGAATACAAAAAATTACATCTAATAAATCTTTTCTTTGGGATTTCACCCGTAGTTTTACATTAAGTGTTTTACATGATCGAATACATTGACATCTTGTCTCATAGGAGGTACCTTAACAAGATGAAATGCAATAAGAATAACTTCTGAAGTTGTACTGTTTCCAACACTCCCTCTCAACAAGGAAGGTATTCTTCGAACACTGTATTATAATCTTATTCTTTATTTGGTCGACCTATGAGGTGATGCCCCATGCAGCTACTACTCCAACACTGCCTCTTGGCAATGGAGATATCGTCAACATTATCATACTGAAACACATCTCGATATTATATGTACATCACAGTTATCTCTAACCTCTCTATATCATAAGGAAGGTCTTCCAACACAATCACAGTTAGTCGAGAAGTGTCAACAAATCAATCTTCGTGCGTCTGCTCAATCCAGTCCATCAGGGAACATACACTTGCTCCACGACCCTGCCCTCTCCATAGGTGAGTGACTCATGCATCAGCTCAAGAACTCTGCACAGTCCATCGTAGAGTCTATCATGCATCAATACAATGTGCTCAGCTCAACCCAGTCCATCGGGTGCCTACATCATCAACACTCCCTCTTAGCTAGAGAGTTATCATCACATCTTGTTATCATAAAAGGCTCCATTCCAACACAAGGATACACTCCACAAAGGAGAACGTTCCCCAAATGAACTATCCACAAATAAGCACGTTTCTCAAAGAAACCATCCCACAATGGGACACACTCCACAGAGGACTACATTTCATAAAGGAACAATCCCACAAAGGGACCATATTATCTTTTTAAAGAAGATATATGATCTACCTGATGAACATGGTCATTCTAGAACACAGAGGATTACTTCCTCAAGCACTTTATCTGTGAAAGTTGGCAATGATGGGAAAAATCTTTGAAGAGGAGAAATGAGATGAGGGGATTCGAGGGACAATAGAGAACGGAAAGAGGAAAAATGCCAGAGATGTTGAGTCATCGATCCCATGACTGCAGTCTATGCGATGAAACGACTACAAAGAACGCCATACACAAGAGAAAATGCAGAAAATCACCTTAAATAGTGTTGATGTTGGTTTCGAGCTCCACACTCATTTTGTTTATGTCCTTTTCCACTCATTTAGTGATCCTGGTTATGCTGCTATAAACATTAACAAGGTCAAGGAAGGCTCGAAACCACCACCAACACTATTCAATGTGAGTTTCTTCATTTTCTCCTGTGTAGCGTGTTGTTCGTAGTCGTTGCATCACATAGATTGCAGTCATGCGATCGACGATTCAACATCTCCCACATTTTTCCTCTTTTCATCCTCTATTGTCCCGAGTATCACCTTGTCTCAATTGTATATACTAGCCTGTGAAGGCTAGTATATCTAGAATAAAGATGTTAGCAATATTTCTCTACGCGACACTGATTGTGACACCACCTCCTACAAAAAATAAACTAGCAGGCGAATACGAGGATCATTGAAAGAATGGTAAATCACAGAAACAAAATGAGTTTCGAGCTCGTTTAAACCATGATGATAAGAACAATCATCTCCCAACCATAGACAAAGATAGTTGTCTCCCCCGAGCTCATACCTTCCAAAAGAGAACGATGTACATCCGTATAGTAGCAGCACAAACACTAGAAAACAAGGGAGAAACTTCTCCAATAGTGGATAACCCCAAAAAATCAGTCCCTTAACTGAGGTAGCGAACCTCTCTTGGCTAGAGCGAACTTGCTTGAGTGAATGACGAAATGAGAGTTCGAACTCTCTATTTATACACATCAAAGGGTGACTTTTTTCCTGACTGAGCCGACCTGACTTTCCCTAACTGCACCGACCTGACTGGAGCAGTTCTGCGCATTGTATGGGGCAAATTGCCCAGTGCTTTGGGACAGTTTACCCACTGGTCCGATTTGTCTTGGGGGAATACAAATAATTACATTTAATAAAACTTTTCTTTGTGATTTCACCACTAGGTTTTCATTGAGTGTTTTACATGATCAAATACATTGACATCGTTTCTCATAAGAACGCCCTACACGAGAGAAAATATAGAAAATCACCTTAAATAGTGTTGATGTTGGTTTCGAGCTCCACACTCATTTTGTTTATGTGTTTTTCCACTCATTTAGTGATCCTGGTTATGCTGCTATAAACATTAACAAGGTCAAGGAAGGCTCGAAACCACCATCAACACTTGTCGAGGTGAGTTTCTTCATTTTCTCCTGTGTAGGGTGTTGTTCGTAGTCGTTGCATCACATATACTGCAGTCATGAGATCGATGACTCAACATCTCCCACATTTTTCCTCTTTCCATCCTCTATTGTCCCCAGTATCACCTCGTCTCACTTGTATATACTATCCTGTGTAGGCTAGTATATCTGGAACATAGATGTTAGCAATATTTTTGTACGCGAAACTGATTGTGAAACCACCTCCTACAAAAAATAAACAAGCTGGCGAATGCGAGGATCACTGAAAGAATGGCAAATCACAAAAAAAAATGAGTGTCGAGCTCGTTTAAACCATGATGATAAGAACAATCATCTCCCAACCATAGACAAAGCTATTTGTCTCCCCCGAGCTCAGGCCTTCCAATAGAGAACAATGTACATCCGGATAGTAGTAGCGGAAACCCTAGAAAACAAGGGAGAAACTTCTCCAATAGTGGAGAACCCCAAAAAATCAGTCCGTTAACTGAAGTAGCGAACCTCTCTTTGCTAGAGCGAACTTGCTTGAGTGAATGACGAAATGAGAGGTCGAACTCTCTATTTATACAAATGAAAGGGTGACTTTTTTCTTGACTGGGCCGACCTAAGTTTCCCTAACTGCGCCGACCTGACTGGGACAGTTCCGCCCATTGTATGGGGCAAATTGCCCACTGCTTCGCGGCAGTTTACCCACTGGTCCGACCTTTCTTGGGGGAATACAAAAAATTACATTTCATAAATCTTTTCATTGGGATTTCACCCCTAGGTTTACATATAGTGTTTTACATGATCGAATACATTGACATCTTCTCTCATAGGAGGTATCTTAACAAGATGAAATACAATAAGAATAACTTTCGAAGTTGTATTGTTTCCAACACTCCCTCTCAACAAGGAAGGTATTCTTCGAACACTGTATTCTAATCTTATTCTTTATTTGGTCGACCTATGAGGTGATGCCCCATGCAGCTACTACTCCAACACTGCCTCGTGGCCATGGAGGTATCGTCAGCATTATCATACTGAAAGACATCTCGATATCATATGTATATTACAGTGATCTCTAACCTCTCTATATCATAAGGAAGGTCTTCCAACACAATCACAGTTAGTCGAGAAGTGTCAACAAATCAATCTTCATGCATCTACTCAATCCATTCTATCGGGGAACATGCACTAGCTCCACGACTCTGACCTCTCCATAGGTGAGTCACTCGCGCATCAGCTCAAGAACTCTGCACAGTACATCATAGAGTCTATCATTCATCAATACAATGTGCTCAGCTCAACCCAGTCAATCGGGTGCCTACATCATCAACACTCCCTCTTAGCTAGAGAGGTATCATCACGTCGGAACACATCTTGTTATCATAAGAGGGTCCATTCCTAACCAGGGATACACTCCACAAAAGAGAACGTTCCCCAAATGAACAATTCACAAATAAGCACGTTCCACAAAGAAACATCAAATCTTTATCTGTCACAGGAGATTCTGACCTCATTGTGTCCCAAGTCAAAAACGAATTCGCTGCCAAGAATAATAGACTTAGAGACTATAGAAATGCAGTTTGGGATACCATTGAGTGCTTTGATGCCTTCGGGATTAAGGTTGTTCCCCGTGAACAAAACACTTTGGCTGATGAGCTATCTGTGATGGCCAGTACTCTTCAAACTTCTGAGTCTTTAAAGCAACAAAGTTGCAAGCTTGAAGTCTTGTTTAGACCCTCTCTCCCTGATAATGAAGACCATTGGCAGGTTTTTGACAATGATGCCCAAGTTATCCGATTTTTGACTGCCTCTCAAACCCCAATGGTAAACTTTGAAGATGAAATAAAGGGTGGCTCAATTGAAGGAATGGATGTCACAGAAATCGCCTTCCCCCTTGAGAAAAATTTCAATAGGCATGCTGAGTACAAAGGTAGGAGATTTGAGCCTGTGGATGGGGTTATTGAAATAAATGTAGGATCTTCTTGTTCCCCAAAAATGATCAGAATTGGGATAAATGCCTCGGAAGAAGAAAGAAGAAGAATTATAGAATTAATCAAAGAATATAAAGACGTGTTTGCATGGATCTATGATGATTTAAAAACTTATGATCAGTCCATTATAGAACACACTATTCCTCTTAAAGAGGGAGCCAAACCATATCGACAAAAGTTGCGAAACATGAACCCTAAGTTAGCTCCCTTATTTAAAAAGGAATTGGAAAAGATGTTGGCAGCAGGTATTATTAGACCAGTTAGGCATACAACCTGGGTATCCAATCCTGTAATCGTAAGGAAGAAAAACAGGGAGATTAGAATTTGTATTGACTTTAGGAACCTGAATCAAGCGTCTCTAAAAGATAACTATCCATTGCCCAACATGGAAAATCTGTTGCAAAGTGTAACAGGGCTGGCATGCTATCTTTACTGGATGGTTTTTTGGGTTACAACCAGGTCCAAATCAAAAAAGAAGATCGTGGGAAGACAACCTTCACCACCCCGTGGGGAACATTCGAATATATAAGAATGCCATTTGGGCTTCTGAATGCAGGGTCAACCTTTCAAAGGGCAATGGATCATGCATTTGAAGGCTTAATTGGCAAAATCATTGCAATTTACCAAGATGACCTAACTGTTTTCTCTAAGGACAGGGGAGACCACATAAAGCACTTAAGGAGAATCTTTGAGAGATGTCGAAAATTTGGAATATCTTTGAATCCTAAAAAGTCTACTTTCGGTGTGGATGAAGGGAAGTTGTTAGGTCACATTGTTTCCAAAGAAGGCATTAGAATTGATCCTAAAAGAGTACAAGGAATTCAAGCCATAGCTCCCCCAAAAGATGTCAGCTCTTTACGGTCGTTTTTCGGGAAAATAAACTTCGTAAGAAGATTCATTCCTAACCTAGCTGAGTTGGCCAAACCTTTAAACAACTTGCTTAAGAAGGATGCAAAGTTTATTTGGGATAAGAAATGTGATGCCTCATTCGAGTCTCTAAAGAAAGCCATTGCCTCTGCACCTGTCCTAGTAAGCCCAAACTACAACAAGGAATTTTTGATTTATTCCTATGCATCCGAGGACACCATAGCAGGTGTGTTGTTACAAAAGAATGAAGACAACCATGAGCAACCTGTTGCCTTTATGAGTAAAAACCTTAGAGACGCAGAACTCAATTACACAACCACTGAAAAACAAGCATATGCTTTGGTCAAGTCTTTGAAACATTTTAGGACATATATCGGATACTCCAAAATTATTTCCTATGTCCCTTATCAAGCAGTGAAAGATGTCTTGTCTCAACCTGATGGCATAGGGGTTAGGGGTAATTGGATTTCAAGGATTCAAGAATATGATATTGAAATCAAACCAATCAAGATAGTGAAGGGCCAAGGGTTAGCACAACTGTTGACTGATTCCAAAATGCAGCAAAATAATATGGTTCTTTATATTAATGAAGATCACGAGTGGTACAAGGACATCATTTTCTACCTTAGACATATGACCTGTCCTGATCACCTTGTAGACCACCAGAGAAGAGCTTTAAGGTTAAAAGCATCTAAGTATGTATTAACTGAAGATGGTTTGGGTTGGAAGAATCCAGATGGAATCATACTCAAATGTGTAAATCATGATGACTCCCAGAGAATCATCAAGGAAATGCATTCTGGATTATGCGGAGGACATTATGCACCTAGAACCACAGCTGCTAAGATCATGAGAGCTGGGTATTATTGGCCATCCTTGTTCAAAGATGTGCACACATTTGTAAGAACATGTCAAGAGTGTCAATTTTATTCAGGAAAACCTAGACTACCTTCCTTGCCTTTGACCCCAGTCATTATAGAAGCTCCCTTCCAACAATGGGGAATGGATTTTGTAGGACCAATAAACCCAAGCTCTTCAGGTGGATATAAATACATCTTGACCTGCACAGATTATTTTACTCGCTGGGTTGAAGTTGTCCCTACCAAGAAGTGCACCGCAGAAGTAGTGGTCAAATTTTTAGAAGAAAATATCGTTTCCAGGTATGGTTGCCCTTGTAAAATCACAACCGATAATGCCCCAGCTTTTAGCAAAACAGAGATGTCAACCTTTTGTTCTGACCACGGCATCACTCTATCCCACTCCTCCAATTATTACCCCCAGGGTAATGGATTGGCTGAATCAAGCAATAAGAACCTAATCAGGCTTCTAAAAAGAATGGTCGGCGAAAACAAAAGGACTTGGGATGTCAAGCTTAAGTATGCCCTCTGGGCAGATCGAACAACAGTTAAAAGAATAACAGGAAAAGCTCCTTTTGAAATAGTGTATGGGCAAAACTTTAGGCTTCCGATCAATTTTCAAATCCTTGTTTATGAACTACTGCGACAATGTTCCACTGAGCAAGAAGCCATGCAAGCAAGAATTGACAAGTTAGTAGAACTAGATGAAAACAGAAGGGAAGCATGGGATAAAATGGTGTTGGAACAAGAAAGAATAAAAGAAACTTTTGATCAACGAAGCAGGGACATAAGTTTTGGAGTAGGTGATATAGTTCTACTGTGGGATAAGAACAAATAGAAACCTGGAAACCATGGCAAATTTGAAAAGATATGGATGGGTCCCTATCAAATAAGTAGAGTTGCAGGTAAAAACTCTTTTTGGTTGGAAACATTGGATGGGTATGAATTGGAGCTGCCAGTGAATGGGGTACTGTTGAAACACTACTACCCCCTTATTCCCTTTGAATGATCTTCCATACTATGCCTTGCCTTGCCTGTTTAAAGTAGGTAGCTTCTGAATAAGCTCACTTGAGCAGTAGGATTTGTGTGATTTTTCTTTTTCTGTGTGCTGAGTAGTGTCCTCTTTTTCTTTTCTGCTTGGAGCGTCTGCTTGTTTTCTTCTTTATTGAGTTGAGCCTTGCTCCTTCCAAAGTTTGTCTCATCTCCTGCATGCATTTAAAAAAAAAATTTAGTTGTCACTTCTATTTTTGGCTGCCTATGCAAGTTGAGATTGCCTGATTGAAAAAGTTCTCTTTTCCTCCTGCACAGTGATAAAAATAATAAATAAATGATATATGCCATGTTAGTTTAAATGTTTCTTTTATGCATTTCAGTTCTGTTTTAGAATAGATTTCAGTTTCAGTTTTATTTTGTATTTTTCCCATACATGCTCCATGAGGTATTCTAGTGTTTGTGAGAGCAGGAACAGGTGCAAAATAAAAGCTGAAAGCAAGGATGATGCAGTGTTGGATTGAAGATTGATGCAGAGCAGATCGAGACCAGAGATTCTAAGGTTCTCAAGCGCTCTCTCCCTTAGAGCACTTGTCCCAGCTGGAGCCAGATGTTATCACATTATAGTAGCAGGGCTACTATCCTTGTTCAACAGATATCTGCACATTCCAGAGCTTCCATTATTTCATAGCATGGCTATATATTTGGATCACTCATGATCAGAGCAGTATATTATTCAGATTTATTGTTAGACCTTGTGTCAAGGCTGAGCCTTGAGAGTTCAGATTTGATGACCGATGTGACCCTTTATCCCATACAGTTTCAGTTCAGTGCTTAGAGATCTATTGCAGCAGTGTTTCAGATGATACATGATGATTATTATGATGATGTTGTATGATCTACGGATATATTATCACTGACTGTGGATTATTATCTTGTTGATTTAGTCATGTTTACAGCATCTGCTTGGTATATTATTCCTGATGTGGCGAACTGTTTAAAATGAACTATGAATCATAAAATGGACAATTGCTTGCATATTTAGGTCATTTAACAAAACCCACTGGTTTTCACCTTACATAGATATGGTCTTTCTTGACACCAGTTGTCTGCTAGTGTAGGCTCCATATGCACTTGACTCCATCCATACATGACCTTCCTATTTGGCTTTCTACCTTAACCTATCTCATTTGACTTTCTGATACTGAGGACTTCCCGATTTTTCTACCTCTGTGTTTGGACCGCATCCCTGTATATTCAGTGTCTCGGCTCTAGGTTGGTGACAAAACTTGCCTTTAGTGAGTTGGATTGTAGGCCTAAATCATTCTGGTCGGTTGTCTCGATGTTTGGCATTGGCTCGAACTCCCCCTAGTCACTTGAGATGTTGTTGGCTAAAACTGAAAGCTCATGATCTACCTATGGAAACTTATAAATTCGCCATGGAAACAAAAAAAAGAGGCAAGAGCGATGAACAGCTAAAAATACTCCTCGAAGAGTATAAGAAAGGTCCAAAAAGCAATGGTTCTTAAAAGTTATATCTAAACAATTGCTGACCTTATATATTTGAAAACATGCCCTGGATGCAAGCTGCAACTAGTTGTACTTATCAGCACATCTGAAATCCGAAGGGTTATGTAGGACAAAAAGGCCATGAAATAAAATTGAATGATCCTAATAAACCTGGATCAAATTGATGTAGACATGATCCCTAAGTTGAATAAACACTCTCTGAACAACTTATCCATTTGTGAGGCACAGCCATCCCCCGTGTTATTTTGTCCAGCACAGAGTTTGTAGCTTTCCCCTTTCTCCCAATCCAAAGTATTTTTAAGTTGAGTTAGACAGGTCAACCCCTTTGCCCAACCTTGTTCCTAGCCTTCATCCTTCACTAGCAGTTTGACCATGTTCAATGGGTGAGTTTGTCATTTGAACTATTGTGCAAGTAATTTTTATCTAACAACGGAATATGCTAACTTAATTAATGCCACTGAATGGATGTTATACTTTGAGCTTGGCTGTGAGAATGATTAGAGAAGCATTGTCTTAGTCTACTGTTGTGATTTATACTTGGTTGTATATTCTTGGGATCCGTTATGATGTGGACCATATATATATGCTTTTTGATGATGATTCATGGTCCCACATGCTTGATGATGATAACATATGATGGACATATGATGCTATCATATGATGGACATATAATGCAGATGATGATTGATGCAATTCAGCAGGTTTCATTATTACTGCAGATCAGCGGATTATGCATTGTCCATATATGGTGGACCCTACAGCTGGCCCATTAGGGCAACCCATGGTGTATGAGTACACATTTCTAGTGGATTTGGGTTTTCTAGATCCAATGAGACACTTATCTTTCAGTTCCGGGCACTTCTGATAGTGATTGATGCAGTTTTACACTTGTTGACAAGATTTGGGGTTGATTTCCCAGCTTGAGCAGCAGGGGCCTCGAGAGGCCAGTTCACCTAGGGCGCTGATGATGAAGGGGGTGGTCCAGCCACTTGTTTTTACCATTTACCCCCCCTTCTGGAGAGCCTGGTGGGCTCAGATGGACAGCGTAGGTGCCCTAGGAGGCAGTTTTGGCACTTTCACAGTTACCGAGGCAGTTAAAAAATGGGATAAAGTGGTCACTGAGGAAATCGATTTGGGCAATTGGGGCAAGGTTTTGGCATTTGATCTTCACAGAGGTCTTCCAAGGTGATCTCACTATCTTCCCGTCAGTTTTCACCATGTGGGTATGCCTACATTGATCACAGGAGGTCATTTACTGCTTGACTGTCATGGATTTGGAGGACAGTTTTGGTCATTTATATTATCTTGGACATATTTTATTATTTTATTGTGCCTTGGGGATGATCTAGTAAGGATTGATGCCTCCTAGCCCCACCATGTGCTTATTTTGTCATGTCCTAGTCATCATGAGGTGGATCATTGTACTTTTACCCCTCTAGTGGATGACGTCACCCCCTTGTTGTACCATTTAGTGGGGGCGCTATTATTATATTGGGTGATCCATGTGATATATTGTTATGGTTCATCTTAGCCATTGATTGTATGATGAGATCTTTTAATCTCAACCACTCATTTGATGTAGTATTGTAGAGTGGTATAGGGTTTTGGTCTTTATTATCCTATATAAGGAGGAGACCCCCCATTGTATAGCTCACCTTTGGAGCTCTGGAATATTGGAATAGAAGATTTCTTTGTGGAGCACATCTCTCTTGTATTGTGGATTCTCTTGCATATTGAATATACAGTATCTCTTCTATGTATCATTGTGGATTTTGGTGCTTCTACTAATCTTTTTACAGGAAAGCCGAATTGGTGGAGAGGAGGGCGATTTCTTGAGGGTTATTGTTGGAGGATCTACATATTCTCTCTTGGGTTGATCTTATGACAGGGAGTATCATTATTGTATCTTTGTGACATAGTTGATGCTTTCTATTACATCTTTCTACCATTTTCATAATCATCTTGCTTGACTTGTTTCTTTGATATTGTCTTGTAGGAGGAGGAAGATTTGGCTATCTTGGAGAAGGACGTTTTGGTTGGAGCTCTTGGATCTCACTCTTGAATATACACATAGGAGAATGCTATCAATTTGCAAGGTGGCCACAAGCAATTGAGGTAAGATCTACAAGGTATGTGCCTCTTTCATTCATTCTATCTTCATTGGTCATAAAACCCTAATTCATTAAAACCCAATTTTGATATTTCTTAGATCTACTTAGATCTAGCCTACTTAGATCTAGCCTTGCTTTTGAGAAGATCTTGAAAACCCACCTCTATAGCATCCACCCCTAGTTGGATTTATAGTTTGGTGGTGATTGGCTTAGAATTGACACACTTTTCAAGGCAAAAAGCCCTCTTGAACCCAAATCGCACTTCCTAGTGAGAGGCTTGTTTGGTTAGATCTAGCATATGGGTAGGTGAGATCCCACTTGATTTGCAATCTAGACACTTGATAACCTACCCCCAGATTGTTACTTTGGTGAATTCTACCTTGTGGACATCATTCCATGTTTTAAGGGGTCAAAATCCCCCTTTGATTTTCTTGGCACCTCAAAACTTAGATTTACTAAGATCTAACCCTTGGATTGACTTGATTTTTGGGATCTACATAGATCGGGGTACAAGCTTCTTGGATCTATAGTTTAGTGGCCATTGGACTTGATTTGGTCCACCAAACCCTCATTTTAGCCCTCCTTGAGCAAAGTCGCACCCCTTGGGTAGGTGAGTTTGTCCACTTCAAGGAGGTGGGTGGTTGAGATTTTTGGGGATTCGGAATGGCCATACCTTGAAACCTAGGTCTAGAGTATATTTTTGTCACGATCCACCTTGGGGGTAGCATTCCTTGTTTCAAGGGATTGTGGTCCACTTAGGGTCATTTCTTGAAAACCTAGATCTAGCAAGATCCAACCATTAGATCTCATTTAGCCCACTTGACTTGGCTTCTAGGTGTCCTGATCTACACTTTGACATACTTTTTGACCGCATTAGCCCATCCAACAAGGCACTAGTCCTCCTCAAATCAAGTCGCACTCCTTGGGATTTGTGTCAAACCATAGATCTAGTACATGGGTACTCGTAAAATCAACTTAGATCTATAGATCTACTAATAACAGAACATCTAGTACCAATTTTATCCCTAACTTCACCTTGTGGGCCCACTTAAAGGCATTTAACACATCCCAAGAAAATAAGACCCATTTGTGTAAACATATGGTACTACATCTTGTCATCATCCCCAATCATGTGGCCTAAACCATACGTAGGTCCACTCTCTCACAACACCTTCAACCATACCTCAACTTCTAGGTCCACTTAGCCTTGCATTGGTTTCCGTAACTCTTCATTTACTTACCCTTAGAAACCTTTGTTTGGGTCCAATCAATTGTGATTGGTTATAGGGTCTCCCCCTAGGTCTTGTTACACCCTGACCTAAAGCGAAGAGTGCCTCGGTTGACATGACTCCCACCTTGCATTGGGAACCGTGGCATCTCTTGGGTCACCTCTTTAGTTGCCCATCTCCTCTACCGTCCCGGATGGGATACCACTAGGGGCAACAACAAGTTGTGTGATAACAAGACCATATCATCTTTTTAAGGGAGATATATGATCTACCTAATGAACTTGGTCATTCTAGACCACAGAGGATTACTTCCTCAAGCACTTTATCTGTGGAAGGTTGCAATGATGGGGAAAATCTTTGAAGAGGAGAAGTGAGATGAAGTGATACGAGGGACAATAGAGGATGGAAAGAGGAAAAATGCCGCAGATGTTGAGTCATCGATCTGATAACTATAGTCTATGCGATGAAATGACTACGAACAATGCCCTACATGAGAGAAAATGTAGAAAATCACCTTAAATAGTGTTGATGTTGGTTTCGAGCTCAACACTCATTTTGTTGATGTATTTTTCCATTCTTTTAATGATCCTGGTTACGCTGCTATAAACATTAACAAGGTCAAAGAAGGCTCGAAACCACCATAAACACTGTTCAATGTGAATTTCTTCATTTTTTCCTGTGTAGGGTGATGTTCGTAGTCGTTGCATCACATAGACTGCAGTCATGAGATTAATGACTCAACATCTCCCATATTTTGTCTCTTTTCATCCTCTATTGTCCCCAGTATCACCTCGTCCCACTTGTATATACTAGCCTGTGAAGGCTAGTATATCTGCAACATAGATGTTAGCAATATTTCTCTACGCGAAACTGATTGTGATACCACCTCCAACAAAAAATAAACAAGTAGGAAAATGCGAGGAGCACAGTTTCCAACACTCACTCTCAACAAGGAAGGTATTCTTCGAAAACTGTATTATAATATTATTCTTTCTTTGGTCAACCTATGAGGTGATGCCCCATGTAGCTACTACTCCAACACTACCTCTTAGCCATGCAGGTATTATCAGCATTATCATACTAAAACACATCTCGATATCATGTGTACATCACAGTTATCTCTAACATCTCTATATCACAACGAAGGTCTTACAACACAATCACAGTTAGTTGAGAAGTGTCAACAAATCAATCTTCATGCATCAGCTCAAGAACTCTGCACAGTCCATCGGAGAGTCTATCATGCATCAATACAATATGCTCAGCTCAACCCAGTACATCGGGTGCGTAAATCCTCAACACTCCCGCTTACCTAGAGAGGTATCTTAACGTCGAAACACATCTTGTTATCAAAAGAGGGTCCACTCCACCAAAGGGAATAAGCACGTTCCACAAAGGAACAATCCCACAATGGGACACACTCCACAAAGGAATAGAATAACAATTATGAATGGAGTTTATTCACCACTCCAAGTTGGCCACCCAGAAGATGATCCCATGAATAACAAAACACCCTGTATAAATCTACAACACACATCAACTCCTATTTTGATGAGCTGGAGATGAATCCCACGAATGACAAACACCCTGTAGAAATCTGCAACGCAATGAGACTGAGGCGCCCTCGAGAAACCACATACTCCTCCAACCTTCATGCTGGCCGAGACATGGCACTGGAATTTGTTCAGGCAGTTCAAATCTTATGCAAGCAGCTAGCAAACAAGTTTGAATATTGATACATATGCATAATAAAATAAAACCTTGAACTGAAAGCAATAACAAGCAGGTAATATTTGGCCACACGTTTGGATGAAGTGTTCCCACATGTCCTAGAGGTAATTATCTTCCCACAGGAGGCTTGTAGCGCAGTCCAGCGAGTAAATGCAACCATGTAGTAAATCATAGATACTAAGTGTGGGTTCCAGGAATCTATCGTGCAGGTAGAGGACCACCGAGAGCACAGAAAAAGTAGGGAATCCGAAGCATGATAGAAAAAAGGTAAACTTGTAGTTGTTTGACCTGAAGATGAATCCCATGAATGATAAACACCCTGTAGAAATCCGCAACGCAATCTAATCAAGGCGATCTCTAGAAACCCTACTCTCCTCTAAATTGCATGTTGGGCAGAACCTGACAATGGAAGGTCATTAGACACTCCAAATCCTAAGCTGAGTTCAGCCTTGGACTTGTTAATATTTATAGTAGCATTACCAGTATCACTAAAAGGATGGCAAAGCACAGAAACAAAATGAGTTTCGAGCTCGTTTAAACCATGATGATAAGAACAATCATATCCCAACCAGAGACAAAGCTATTTGTCTCCCCCGAGCTCAGACCTTCCAATAGAGAATGATGTACATCCGGATAGTAGTAGCGCAAACCCAAGAAAACAAGGGAGAATCTTCTCCAATAGTGGAGAACCCCAAAAGACCAGTCTCTTAACTGAAGTCAAACGTCCATCGGCTCAAGAACTCTGTACAGTCCATCGGAGAGTCTATCATGCATCAATACAATGTGCTCATATCAACCCAGTCCGTCAAGGACCTACATCATCAACACTCCCTCTTAGCTAGAGAGGTATCATCACGTCGGAACACATCTTGTTATCATAAGCGGGTCCATTCCAACACAGGGAATAAGCACGTTCCACAAAGGAACCATCCCACAATGGGACACACTCCACAAAGAAATAGAATAACAATTATGAATAGAGTTTATTCACCACTCCTAGTTGGCCACCCTGAAGATGATCCCATGAATAACAAACACCCTGTATAAATCTACAACACACATCAACTCCTATTTGGATGACCTGAAGATGAATCCAACGAATGACAAACATCCTGTAGTAATCCGCAACATGATGAGACCGAGGCGCCCTCGAGAAACCTTATACTCCTCCAACCTTCATGCTGGCCGAGACATGCCACTGGAAGTTGTTCAGGCAGTCCAAATCCTAAGCAAGCAAATAGCAAACAAGTTGGAAGATTGATATATATGCAAATTAAAATAAAACCTTGAACTGAAAGCAATAACAAGTAGATAATATCTGGCCACACGTTTGGATGAAGTGTTCCCACATGTCCTAGAGGTAGTTATCTTCCCACAGGAGGCTTGCAACGCAGTCCAGCGAATAAATGCAACTATGTAGTAAATCATAGATACTAAGTGTGGGTTGCAGGAATCTATCGTGCAGGTAGAGGACCACCGATAGCAAAGAGAAAGCAGGGAGTCCGAAGCATAATAGAAAAAAGATAAACCCGTAGTTGTCTGACCTGAAGATGAATACCATGAATGATAAACACCCTATAGAAATTTGCAACACAATCTAAGCGAGGCGCTCTATAGAAACCCTACTCTCCTCTAAACTGCATGTTGGGCAGAACCTGACAATGGAAGTTGATCAGGCTCTCCAAATCCTAAGCTGAGTTGAGCCTTGACCTTGTTAATGTTTATAGCAACATAACCAGGATCACCAAAAGAATGGCAAAGCACAGAAACAAAATGACTGTCGAGCTCCTTTAAACCATGATGATAAGAACAATCATCTCCCAACCATAGACAAAGCTATTTGTCTCCACCGAGCTCAGACCTTCTAATAGATAACGATGTACATCCGGATAGTAGTAGCGCAAACAAGAAAACAAGGGAGAAACTTCTAAAATAGTGGAGAACCCCAAAAAACCAGTCTCTTAACTGAAGTAGTGAACCTCTTATGGCTAGAGCGAACTTGCTTGAGTGAATGACCAAATGAGAGGTCGAACTCTCTATTTATACACATCAAAGGGTGACTTTTTTCCTAACTGGGCCAACCTAACATTCCCTAACTGCGCCAACCTGACTGGGGCAGTTTTGCCCATATTTTGGGACAAATTGCCCACTGTTTTGGGGGATTTTACCCGCTAGGACGACTTGTCTTAGGGGAATACAAAAAATTACGTTTACTAAATCTTTTCGTTGTGATTTCACCCCTAGCTTTACATTGATACTTTCAAGTGTATTACATGATCAAATACATTGACATCTTGTCCCATAGGAGGTCCAATAACAAGATGAAATAACAATAACAATAACTTCTGAAGTTGCACTAATTCCAACACTCCCTCTCAACAAGGAAGGTATTCTTCGAACACTGTATTCTAATCTTATCCTTTCTTTGGTCGACCTATGAGGTGATGCCCCATGCAGCTACGAACCCAACACTCCCTCTTGGCCAAGGACGTATCATCAGCATTTTCATACTGAAACACATCTCGATATCATATGTACATCAGAGTTATATCTAACCTCTCTATATCATAACGAAGGTCTTGCAACGCAATCACAGTTAGTCGAGAAGTGTCAACAAATCAATCTTCATGCATCTGATCAATCAAGTCCATCGGAGAAATGAAAATGAATCCCACGAATGACAAACATCATCTAGAAATCCGCAAAGCAATGAGACCGACGCGCCCTCGAGAAACCATATACACCTACAACCTTCATGCTGGCCGAGACATGGCACTGGAAGTTGTTCAAGCAGTTCAAATCCTAAGCAAGCAACTAGCAAACAAGCCGGAAGATTGATATATATGCAAAATAAAATAAAACCTTGAACTGAAAGCAATAACAAGCAGGTAATATCTGGCCACACGTTTGGATGAAGTGTTCCCACAAGTCCTAGAGGTAGTTATCTTCCCACAGGAGGCTTGCAACGCAGTCCAGCGAGTAAATGCAACTTTGTAGTAAATCATAGATACTAAGTGTGGGTTGCAGGAATCTATCGTGCAGGTAGAGAACCACCGATAGCAGAGAAAAAGGAGGGAATCCGAAGCAAAATAGAAAAAAGATAAACTCGTTGTTGTCTTACCTAAGATGAATCCCATGAATGATAAACACCGTATAGAAATCCGCAACGCAATCTAAGCGAGGCGCTCCCTAGAAACCCTACTCTCCTCTAAACTACATGTTGGGCAGAACCTGACAATGGAAGTTCACCAGGCTCTCCAAATCCTAAGCTGAGTTGACCCTTGACCTTGTTAATGTTTATAGCAGCATAACCAGGATCACTAAAAGAATCGCAAAGCACAGAAAAAAAATGACTGTCGAGCTCGTTTAAACCATGATGATAAGAACAATCATCTCCCAACCATAGACAAAGCTATTTGTCTCCCCCGAGTTGAGAGGGCCCATTCCAACAAAAGGAATAAGCACGTTCCACAAAGGAACCATCCCACAATGGGACACACTTCACAAAGGAATTGAATAACAATTATGAATGGAATTTATTCACAACTCCTAGTTGGCAAAATTGAAGATGATCACATGAATAACAAACACCCTGTATAAATCTACAACACACATCAACTCCT
>BSBM01002795.1:0-92310 GCA_027924585.1 Larix kaempferi
ATTACATTAATAAATCAAATTGAAAATATAGATACAAGTGTTTTATTTTGTAGTTGACTTTGGTCACCCATGGTTGACTATGTTTGAACATTGTTGACTAAGCCTCACCATAGTTAACCATGTGTAACTTTTAATAGAATATGGTAGATTTTAGTGAAAAGTTGCTGACTAGGATCGAAATTAGTTCAGCTTGGCTGACTATTGTTGACTATTGTTTTAATAATTGACATCAATTAAACATGGTTGGCTAGTTTTGACCATAGCTAAGCTTGGGTGGCTATTGTTTGACCATGGATTTCTAATTGAACCACGATATATTATGCTTGAATTTATATAAACATGGTTGAAAGTGGTTGAATTTAGTTAGACATGGTTGACATTAGTAAACCATAGTTGACAATAGTAAACCATGGTTGAGATTTCTAAGCTAAGGAATGCACCATCTTTGAATATTGTATGAGTTTGGTTAACCATGCTTTACATTAGTGAACATTGGTTTTGTATGAATCGGTTTATTTAGGTAACATTGACCATGTTTCACCATGGTAAACTAACCAATGTTAACTATGGATTACTTTGATTACCATGGTTATGCATGTTTGATTATGTGAGATAATGTTTTAATGTCATTGGCCATGGTTGAAAAGGGTTTTCATAATTGAATTTAGTTACGATGGTTAACTATGTTTGACATGGTTGACAAAGCTTAGCCATATTTAAGCATGGGTGACTATTGTTTCATCTTTGTCGATTTTAGGGAACCATGGTAGAATGTGGTTGAATTTATTTAACCATAGTTTACATTTATTAATCCATCGTTGACTTTTCTTAGATAAGGTTGACCATGATTAACCAACATTTACCATGGTTAACAAAGGGTATTAAATTATACTCGATCAATTTTTACCATAGTAAATGATGGTTGACTATTATAGGTGCATGGTTGACTTTAGCAAAAAAATTGGCTTTTGTTTTACTATTGTTAAGCATGGTAAACTTTAGTTATACATTGTTGTGAATGGTTGAATTTGGTTACCTAAGATTAACTCTATTTGACCATCACTAACCATGATTGGTGAGGGGTGACAAATCATGGTTGAATAATTTTGACCATAGTTAACCATCTTTCATTAGTAATTGTTTAACCATGGTTGAATTGAGTTAATAATGGTTGAATTTAGTGAACCATGCCTTACTATAGTTAATGTTAGTTAAACATGGTTGAATTTGGTTAACTATGGTTGAATTTAGTGAAGCATGGTTGGATATCAATGAAATTAATTTTTATAGTTTACTTTAATCGACAGTTGTTGATTATGTTTGAAGGTGGTTGACTATGTTTGATGATAGTTAATGATCGAGGATTATTGGTTTTCCATAGTTGGATATGATGTGTTATGGTTGGCTATGATTAAATTTAATTATCTATGATTGACATTAGTAAACAATGATCTATTTTTTCTAGTGAGGTTTACCATCTTCAAAAATCATCGACCACGGTCGACAAAGGGTGTCGAATGATGGTTGACTATGTTAAACTATAGTAAACCATGGTTAAATATTTTATGTGCAGTGTTGACATTAGTGAACCATGGTGGACTATGGTTAGCTTTAAAGTTAACTGTGGTTGACTATAGTGAACTATAGTCTTTTTTCGTAAACTATGGTTTATTTTAACGAACCTTTGTTGTGTATGGTTCAATATGTTTAGGTAACATCGATTATGTTTGACCATTGTTGACTGTGGATTAATTTGCTATGAATGGTAGTTTATGTTTTCCTTATGTGAGATCATGTTTGGACATCGTAAACCATGGTTGAATTTGGTTTACTATGGTTTTCATAGTTGATTTTATTTAACCATAATTATCTATGTTTAAACATGGTTGACTAAGTTTGACCATAGTTAAGAATGGGTGAATAATGTTTGAGCGTGGTTGATTTTAGTGTATAATGGTTGACCATGGTTTACTTTGATTAGCTATGGATGACCAACTTTTACCATGTTAATGAAGCACATGTTAAATGATAGTTAACCATGTTTGATCATTATAAACCATGGTCGACAATTTTTTTCACGTGGTCAACTTTTAGCAATGCATGGTTGAGTTGTATGCATCATCTTTCCCTATTTTTTATACTTTGGTTAAGCCTAGTTTAATTTAGTGAATATTTCTTGTGTCTGGTTGCTTTTTCTAATTAACACTAACTTTGTTTGACTATCTGCCACTTCCTCCACCACCTATTCCTACTCCTTCACTGCCTCCTTTTGTTCCTCCTCCTACTCCTTTGCCTCCCCCTCCAAATCGACTACCACCTCTGACCCCTCATCCTACGCTCTCTTCTCCCTTCCCTATTCCCATGTACCCCACCACTCGCATCCACCACCTCCCGCTCCTCCTCCTTCCCATCCTCTTTCCCCTCCTTCCATTCTTCCCATCCACTTCCAAATCCACTTCCTCCACATCCACCACATCCTCCTCTAACTCCTTGAACTCCATCTCCCCCTCCTCATCCACCTCCTCCGCTTCCCCTCCCCCTCCCCTTCCACCTCCTCCCCCCCCTCCCCTTCCACCTCCTCCTCCACCTCCTCTTCCTCCTCCCTTACTTCCTCCTATGCCTTTCCCTTTGCCTCCCCCCTCCCCGTCCTCCCCCTGCACCTCCACCTCCACCACCTCTTCCTCCTTCTCTGCCACCCTCTTCTTCCTCCTCCTCCTCCTCGTCCTACTCCTCCCCATATTCCTTTGATACCACCTATTGACCCTCCTTCTACCCTCTCCCTACCTTCCCTCCTCCCTTTTCCCCCACCACCTGCGTCCACCTCCTCCTACTCATCCTCTTTGTCCTCCTCCTCCCCACTCCCCTTCCTTCCCCTCCACCTCTGCATCTTCCAACTTCACCTCTACCACCTCCTCCTCTGCCCCGTCCTCCTCTTTTCCCTCCTCCACTTCCTCCTCCCACCTCCCTCCCTTAAATCCCCTCGCTATTTTCCCCCCTCCCCCCTCTCCTGTTGGAGAGATAAAACTACATGGTGTAACCGCTGCACCTCTTGGAACATGGAAATTTGGACTAAACGCCACTCTTGGTAATAGGACCTTGTGCTTGGTTCCAGATGTTTATCAACATTTGTAGGTTTTGGGTAGTGACAAACCTTACATGGTATCATATATGACGTCCTAGGTTCAATTCCCATGATTTACATTGGAGGGGGGGTGTTGTAGTATCTATACAACCATATGTTGTAATTGTTGCACCTTTGGGAATATAAAAATTTGGACTAACCACCACCTTTGGTAATAGGACATTATTATTGGATTCAAATGTATACCAACAGCTGTAGGTTTTGGTGAAACAAAAAACCTTACATTACCTCCTCCTCTTGATTTGCATCCCCCTTTTCCTCCTCCCCCCACCGCGCCTCCTCCTCCTCCCCGTCACCCTCCACTCCATGCCTCCTCCTCCTCCTCCTCCACCTCTGCCCCCCTCCTCCTCCATATCCCCCTCCCCTCTCCTCTCTCCTCTAACTCTCACCTCTACCTCCCCCCCTCTTCCTCCCTCTTATCCCCCTCCTTCACCCCCTGCCTCCTCTTTCTCCCACTTATCCTCATCTTCCTCCTCTTCCACCACTTCCTCATTATCCCCTTAAGTCACTGCTACCACCTCCATGCCCTCCTCTTACCCGCTCCTTTTCCTCTGACACATCCTCCTACCCTCTTCTCCCATCCCCCCCTCCTACTCCCCCATCTATCACCTACTCCTACACCTTTTCCTCCCCTTCCTCTTCCTCCTCCTCCTCCGCCCTCCTCTTCCTCCCCCTCTGCAAACGCCGCCACTTCTTCCACCACCTCCACCTTCTCCTCCTCTTCCCCTTCCTCCTAAGATCTTTGCTTCCTCCTCCTCCTCCTCCTATAATGCCCCTCCCCCTCCCCCTCCTCCCCCTCCTCATCTTCTTCACCCACCTCCTCCCCTACCGCACTCCTCTCCCTCCTCCACTCCCCAACTCCTCCTACACTACCTCCTACCCCTCCTCCACTGCCCAACTCCTCCTACAATACTGCCTCCTCCCCCTTATCCTCCTTCTCCTCCACCATTCCCTCTACTATGTCATCCTTCCCCTCTTCGGCTTCCACTACCTCCACCCCATCTTCTCCCCACCTTGTCCACCTCCAACCCCTCCTCTTACCCCTCCTCCTCCACTTTTATTCCCTCCTCCCCCCCTCTACTCTCCCACCTCCCTCCTCCTCTCCCCTCTGTTTCCTCTACCTCTGCCTCCCTTCCCTCCTCCTCCTCCTCCTCCTCCACCCTCCTCCACCCTCCTCCACCCTCCTCAACCCTCCTCCTCCTCCGCCACTACTGCCACTACCTCCACCCCCTCCTCTCCCCCCTCCTCCTCCACCTCCATTTCCTCCTCCACTCCCTACCTCCACTCCCAACCTCCACCTCCTCCTCTTCCACCCCACTCCGCTCCTTGCCTCCTCCTCTGCCGCTGCCTCCTCCCGATTATCCTCCTCCTTTTCCACCACCAACAACTCTACCACCTCATCTTCCCCCTTTATCAATAATGTTTCCTTCACGCCCTCCTCTTCTCCCCCCTCCTCCACCTCTTCCCCCTCCTCCTCCTCCATTGTTGCCACCCTACGTTCCCCCCCCCCTCCTCCTCCTCCTCCACCACCACCACCACCTCCTCCACCCCATCCTCTTCTGCCCCCCACCTCCTCCTCTTCCCCCTCCTCCTCCTCTCCATGCATCCTCCTCCTACTCTGACCCCCCATCCTCCTCCTCCTCCTCCAAACACTCTCCCCCTCCTCTTCTATCATCCCCCTCGCCCCCCTCCTCCTCTACCACACCCCCCTCCCCCTCCTCCGCTAACTCCACTCCCAACCTTATCCTTCTCCTCCTCCTCTCCACACCTCCTCCTCCTCCTTTGCCACTAACCTATTCTCGTCGCCTCGACCTCCACCACTAACTCTGACCCCTTATCCTCCACCAATGCCTATACTACCTCATCCTACCCCTCTACTGCTAGCACTTCCTCCACCCCCTCCTCTTCTTCCTCTTCAATTCCCCCTCCTCTACCTTCTCCTGACCCCCTACTCTTTCCATTCATCCACTGCAGCCCCCTCCCTCCTCCTCTACCCCCACCACCTCATTGTTCCCTCTTCTTGCATGCCTCCCTCCTCCTCCCCCCTCAATCACCTCTGCCACCACCTCCCACTCATCCTCCTCCTCCTCATGTTCCTACTCCTCTGCCCTCCTCCTCCTCCTATGCCTCTGCCACAATCGCCACTTCCTCCACCCCCTCTTCTTATTCGCCTCACCTCCTCCTATTCCCCTTCCTCCTCCGCTCCCCACCTCCACCTCTTCCCCCTTATCCTCCTCCTCCTCCTCCACAAACAACTCTGCTACCTCATTCTTCCCCTCTACCACTGTTGTAACATCCCGATAATTTCATAAAAATTTAAAATTTTTAAAATAGGAATTAAATGTTAAAAACTATAAATGCAAGAATAATAAACATTTAAATAAAGAAGCATTAATGCTGAAGTCATAAATGTTGAAAATAAATTAATCATTGAGTCTTTTAACTAATAACATTTTTAATGATAGTGACACATCATACTTCTTTTAAATTGATTACGACACTAGTTTTGCTTGTAATAAATTTAACTCGAAATATCTTGCGTTAGAATTTTCTTGACAAGGTACTGACAGTTGTTTTTGGATGATGATGAAAGGGGTCCTACGAGGTACCCTGAGGCTTACTTAGCTATGTCAACTAAAGCTTGTGAACCTATTCTTCTTGCGTAGATTCGCAGGTAAGAGTAATGTGACAAATCAAGTGTTAAGAGTATTTGTGTTTTACAATTAGCCGTCAATATTTGGTAAAATTTATAAGTACTTCCTTGCTTCAGGTATGATTCCTATGACCAATTACAAGTTGTAGAAGTCATAATTATTAATGCCTATACTTGGTTCATTAGTGAATTGTTTAGAAGGATTATTTTTTCTTATGAAATTCCTAGAGCATATACTAGGTTACGATGTCTAAGTGTTATTATGATACTGTCATTATTTTCTATTTCATAAAGGATATCATTACTATAAGTATTGGTTTGGGAATATTTTGACTTGATCGAGAGCTTTATCGAATCATGAAACAATTCATACATTTGAAAACATAGATAATTTGAAAAAAATTATAAATACAACTATAGTATTTATACATTCCTAATTACATGAACCAACATATTATTGAAGTAATATTCATTATCATCCTACCATTATCTTTATGAAATTAATGTAGGTATTACAAAAACTATAGGAATTGACCTTTCAAATCTATTAATTACTGTGAGGCACCTGCAACAATTAATTAACAAGAATACGCGAAATAGCAGAAATGACAGAACTCAGAATCACTTTTGTATTGATCACAGGCCACTTCGAGGGGGCAACCTCCTTTGAGCAAGCTCAATACAAATAACTTCACGGTGCCTTCATAGGTCTCAACACACACTTATATACTAATTCTAGGCGCCAATACTATGGGTCGAAACCATGGGCCGTTACAAACTATGGATTAACAATACTACGGGCGGCTTACAAAGCATATGCGCGAACAACAATAACACAAACTATTGATTAACAAATACTACGGGACGACTTACAAAACATATGCGTCCAACAACAACATACTAACAAAGTAAAGACATGAGTTCCTAACATCCCCTCCCCCTTAAAAAAAGCTTTGTCCTCAAAGCTTTAGATGTGGAAATTGTTGTTGAATCTGAAGGAGTGGTTCCCATGTAGCATCCTCTGGTTGCATGCCGTGCCACTGAATTAAGACCTCTGTGATAGAATGAGAGCGAAGCTGACACGTGCGCCGATTGAGGATGGCCTCTGGCTCCAAAAGTATGGATCCTTCATTATCCAGTTCGGGTAAAATCATTTGGCCGCTGATGTTGGTGCCAAGAACTTTCTTCAGACAAGAGACATGAAAGACTGGATGAATGCGGGAAGAAGGAGGAAGTTCCAATTTATAAGCAATGGACCCAATCCTCTAAAGAATCCGATATGGCCCATAGAACTTTGGAGCGAGCTTATGACGCCCTTTGAGTTTCAAGGAGGATTGTTTGTACGGCTGGAGACGAAGAAAAACCATATCGTCGACTTGAAAAGTGCGCTCCGAACGGTGCTGATCAGCTTGTTGCTTCATGCGATTTCTTGCCATGTGAAGATTGTCCCGCAAAATGTGAAGAATCTGATCACGGTTGCGAAGGACCTTGTCAACTTCCTGAACTGGTGAATTGGTGGGGGTATATGGAAGAAGAGCTGGAGGTGCCTGACCATAGACTGCTTCATATGGGGTCATTTTAGAGGCAATATGGTAAGAGGTATTGTACCACCATTCAGCGAGAGGGAGCCACTTTGCCCACTGATGTTGTTGTTCCGAGGTGAAGCAACGAAGATAAGTTTCCAAGCATTTATTGACAATTTCAGTCTGACCATCATTTTGTGGGTGATACCCTGAACTCATCTTCAGTTTGGTGCCAGTGTGGCGAAATAGTTCTGTCCAAAAATGACTAGTGAAAGTCGCATCACGATCCGAGACAATGGAAGAAGGGATGCCATGAAGACGAAAGATCTGGTCCATAAAAATTTGAGCGACAGAGGAGGCTGTATAGGGATGGCTGAGAGCGCAAAAATGACTATATTTAGAGAGACAATCAACCACAACGAGAATCACTGTCTTCCCGCCAGATTTAGGGAGCCCGTCAATGAAATCCATAGAAATATCTGTCCAAATCCGTGTAGGTATGGGCAAGGGTTCAAGAAATCCTGGAAGGAGTGTTGTTTCACCCTTATTGCGCTGACAGGTATCACATTCGGCCACCATCTGTTGAATTGTCCTTTTCATGCCTTGCCAAAAGAAGTTACGTCGTGCTCGTTCATATGTTTTGAGGAACCCAGAGTGCCCGGCCGATGGAGAAGCATGGAGTTCATAGAAGACAGCCTGTTGAAGATCTGTGCTCTGGGGAAGCACCAGACGACCCTTGTATCGTAGAGAAGCACCATCCCAAGAGTAATGTGGGACAGCCGAAGGATTGTTGGTCAACTGTTGGATGATCTGAGATAAGGAAGAGTCATTGACATAACCCTGTTAAACAGATTGCAACCAATTTGGAACAGGCATAGAAATAGCTGAAAGAGAACCTTGGGCATCAAATGTGCAAGAAAGAGCATCTGCCACAATATTGTCTTTACCCTTCTTGTAAGTGATCTCATAGTCATAACCCATGACTTTGCTAACCCATTTCTGTTGTGCCGGGGAGGAGACACGCTGGTCCAAGAAATATTTCAGACTCTGGTGATCAGTCTTGATGCAGAAATGATTCCCTAATAGGTATGGACGCCACTTCTGTACTGCAATCAAAATAGCCATCATTTCCTTCTCATAGGTAGAGGCAGCTAAATTCTTACCTGAAAGGGCTTTGCTGGTGAACGCGATGGGGTGTTCATCTTGAAGGAGAACAGCACCAAGTCCATTGCCGCAAGCATCACTCTCAATAGTGAAGGGCTTGGAAAAATCGGGCATAGCTAGTACAGGTGTAGTACACATAGCTTGTTTTAGTTTGTCAAATGCACACTGAGCATCAGGTGTCCATGTAAAAGCATATTTTTTTAATAGAGCAGTTAATGGAGCTGCAATCTTCCCATAATCCTTGACAAACTTGCAATAGTAGCCAGTCAACCCCAAAAAACCACGAAGGCTCTTGAGTGTCTGAGGATGTGGCCAATTGTTCATGGCCTCGATTTTGGCAGGATCCATGCGAACCCCTTGTGCTGAGATAATGTGCCCGAGATACTCAACTTCCTTTTGTCCAAAAACACATTTAGACTGCTTGGCATGGAGATGATGGTCAGAGAAAAGTTGCATGACAAGATCCAGATGCTGGAGATGTTCATCCCATGTTTTACTGTAGATGAGGATATCATCAAAGAATACCAGAATGAATTTCCGCAAGTAGGGTTGAAATATTTTATTCATTAAGGCCTGGAATGTGGAAGGAGCATTAGTGAGGCCAAAGGGCATGACCAAAAACTCATAATGGCCATCATGTGTGCGAAAAGCTTTTTTAGGAATATCATCCTCATGAACCCGAATTTGATGATACCCAGAACGAAGATTCAACTTGGAGAAAAAGTGAGCCCCATGAAGCTCATCAAGAAGCTCATCAACAACCGGAATTGGAAACTTATCCTTGATGGTGAGGTGATTAAGTGCTCGGAAGTCAATGCAGAGGCGCCATGACCCATCTTTTTTGTGGACAAGAATAACTGGAGAAGAAAAGGAACTAGTGCTTGGGCGAATAATACCTTGCTTCAATAAGTCCCAAACGAGCATTTCAATCTCCGTTTTTTGGTGAAATGGGTAGCGATAGGGCCTGATGTTGGGAGGAACGCTGCCAGGAAGGAGATGAATACAATGGTCTTCTAGCCTGGAAGGTGGTAATCCCACTGGTTCAGCAAAGACACTTGTATATCGATCCAAAATTTGTTGTAGATCCAAAGGAGTAGTGGAGACCGCTGATGGTTGCATCTGGATGGAATGGATTTGAGCGATGACACCATGTGAACTCTTCTTGAGGAGTTTTTCCATGCGATGTGAACTGAGGATGCTGAGAGAACCTGGTTGTAATCCTGTCAATGTGTGTTTGTGTCCATTGAGGGAAAACTGCATCCAAAGTTCGGCAAAATCCCATAAGATAGGGCCGAGTGTGCGTAGCCATTGAGCACCCAAAACCACATCACATCCGCCTAAGGGCAAGGCAAACATGTCTGAGCGCAAGATATAATCTCCCATAGAGATACGCACATTTCAACACTTCCCTTTGCAAGGTAAGGTGCCCCCATTGGCAATCATGAATTCAAAGTTGGAGCAAGGATGGATAAAACAATCAGCTTGTTTGGCGATCCGAGGGTCAATGAAATTATCAGTGCTACCAGAATCAATGAGGATTGTAAGAGGAAGCTTCTTGAAGTAACCCCTAACCCGCATTGTTTGGGGGGTGGTGATTCCAGCTAAAGCATGGAGGGATATCTCTGGCTGGTCCTCCTGAGACGGAGGGTCAATAGGCGGTTCCTGACTGTCGACCGGAGCATCCAGTGTTTCTGGATCTTCGTCACCCATTTCAGAGGCAAGCGGAGACTCCACATCCAGGAGATAGAGCTTCTGCTGAACACATCTATGTCCCCGAGTGAATTTCTCATCACAATTATAGCAAAGCCCCTTTTCTCTGCGTGCTTGCATCTCTGTTTCAGACAAACGCTTGATAGGAGTCGATCGAGGAGCCTACGGTATAGGTGGTCGCTGAGAACCCATATTTCGGAAGGGAACAAAAGTGGGCTTGGAGCGTTGTTGGGATGCAAGCTTGTCTTCTGCCAACTTAGCCAAGCCGAGTGCTTCCATCATTGTGTTGGGGCAGAACATTTTGACCTCAGAGCGAATGGCATCCTTTAGACCACTGATAAAACAACTCCGGTAAAATTCATCAGACAATCCTTCGGTGTGGTTGGCTAGATTCTCAAATTCAGTTTGATACTCTCTCACAGTGCCAGTTTGGCGAAGTTTAGTGAGGGCTCCTGTGAAGTCATCAAAAGCACTAGGACCAAATCTTTGCAAAAGGAGCTGGCAAAAGTCTGGCCAGTTGGGCTCTGGATGAGCCTTAATGTACCAGCGGTACCATTGAAGAGCTTCCTGTTCCAAATGAAACGATGCCAGTGGAACTTTGTTGACATAAAAAGTATTATGCAGACTGAAATACTGTTCTTCCCGATAGATCCATCCAGTTGGATCGGTACCATTGAAGCGAGGAAAATCAAGCTTCGGACCACGGAAATTGCTGGAAGCAGAGAACCCATTGTCTACTGAAGACTCGGACTGCCGTTTGTTGTTCATAGCTGAATGTTCAAGATGGAGACCGAGAAATTTTTCATCCAGATCCTGGAGTTTGGCTTGGATGGCTGCAAGTGCTTCCTCCATGGTTTTTGCTCCTACACGGGTGACAACCATAACAAAGATTTTTTTTATTTTTTATTTTTTTCTCTGACTGGGTAGGAAAACAAAAACAGGAACTACTTCAGTAAGGGAAAATTTGGATTTGGGAAAAAATCAGAAGGGTAATTGGGGTTTGACTAAATTTTGGACACTGTTGGATAGATAGGGAAGCAAAAATGAGGATTTCAGAAGCGGGGTGAAAGAATGGGGAAATTTGGCAGAGGGGAACAAAGAAGTAGAATTCAGAAAGGAACTCTGTGGTAAAATTTGAAGGTGATTGGGTGAAATCTGAGGAAGTTTTGGCAAACCCTAAAAATAGACAATTGTGGTATTTCGGGCTTTGGGAAGGGGAATTGAGGATAGGGTCCTTAGGACTGAAATATGCAGAATGGGATGACAGGGGTTCCCCGAAAATTTCAAGGGAAACAGAGTAAAAATAAGGGAGATATGGAGAAAATACTGAATTTTTTTTTTTTTTTTTTTTATCTCAGACTGGAGCGGCTACGGCTCGAAAGAAATCTGGAACAGCGCCGAATGGACTGAAAATGGCTGAATATGGAACGGCTTGCAAAATAGATCTGAAATGGTTCAACAGTGATCGACAATAGTTCAGCTGATAGTAGATATGGACCCCAGGTATGTGCGGCTTCCTAACAGTTCAGGGGTTTCACTCGGCCACCAATGCTGTTTGACGGCTTGCGTATTGGGGCAATACCCCTCACTCCACGGCTCAGGTAAAACTGATAACCGCTTTGCCACAAACAACAGCTCTTGGTTTACCTCATGGGTGGGAACTAGTCAATCAGGTAGGGGTCGTTGCTCTTTTCGCTGGCAGGTCCTCTCAATGGGCCAGCTACTTCGGGGTTCCTGTGGTACTCCTCACAATGCGTTTTAGGGCTTATGCTCAAGTACTTCTCACAGTTAAGCGGATGGGGATTATTCCCAAATCCGAACCTGCAACAGATGCGAAAAAAAAAAAAAAATTGGCAGAAATTTCACCCAGCGAGCCCAAGAAAGTGCTCTGATACCAGATGTGAGGCACCTGCAACAATTAATTAACAAGAATACGCGAAATAGCAGAAATGACAGAACTCAGAATCACTTTTGTATTGATCACAGGCCACTTCGAGGGGGCAACCTCCTTTGAGCAAGCTCAATACAAATAACTTCACGGTGCCTTCATAGGTCTCAACACACACTTATATACTAATTCTAGGTGCCAATACTATGGGTTGAAACCATGGGCCGTTACAAACTATGGATTAACAATACTACGGGCGGCTTACAAAGCATATGCACCAACAACAATAACACAAACTATTGATTAACAAATACTACGGGACGACTTACAAAGCATATGCATCCAACAACAACATACTAACAAAGTAAAGACATGGGTTCCTAACAATTACATAATGTAATGTGAATTGCTATGTGAAGGATTACAATATGTAGTCTAAGTGAAGTTCTAACTATATCCTATCTATGGAATATGACTTGTATCAACTTTAAGAGATATATACAATATGTGAGAACCCCGCATTTGATTATCAAACATTGGGATAGATGTGTATTAATCGTTGTAACCCTAAGTTTTTAACGCTGGTAGGTGATATGATGGGATAATGAAAGTGTAAGTACGAGTATGCTGGCATCGTTAAATGAGACTGGCTTTGTCATTTAAGACACCTGACTACTGTACTGAGTGTAAAAATGAGTGGATGCTCTTGTGGCTAAATACCATGTGAAGGAGTTACAATATACATTTAAAACGTCGAGCTGTAATCGGCTTTGATCCATAGTCTACTGAGTTGGCATCATCGTGGTTGAAATAATAAATAAGGTGTTTTAATGTAGTGGTTTCCCACTTTTCAACGTGCTTGGTTGGCAGTAATCTCCTTCGTTGATCTTGAGGATTCTTGGGCTTTGTAATGAAACCCTAACTGCACTCTTCTTTAGCATTGGAAATTCATCTTTGGCCTTCATTTCACTTGTTAGTGTTGAGGTAGTGAGGCCGACAACCTTCTACAATGTAGGGTTTGGAAGAGTGCTTACCAGAGAACGCCTTCCTTGGTTTCGATCTTAGGACCTGTGGGGAAAACCTGTTAGTTCCAGTTCTAAGTCTTTCTCTAGAGCCGAACCACAAATGCAGTCTTCGATATTCTTTAAGTAGAAGTTGTGCAGAGTTTCCTGTTGGTCCTTTGTGGTATAGTTTTGAACTAGCAGTTCATTTTGTATGATGGCGACAATGGTTCTTGGAATCTGAAACTCTTCTTCATTGCAAATGATAGGTTGTTCTTACTGTGTTCGCTATGGGTGTCTCAGTTCATGGTTCTACAATTCTCAGGTAAAGTTTCGATACTACAATGTTGAAAGCATTATGTTGTGTTTAAACTATCTCTAAAACTCCTCGTTTTAACCGCTCATGTTTTTACTGTGGCAGGTGTTACTTCGACGAGGTTTTTTTATGAGCGAAACGTGAAATGAGGATGCTGCAACCACCTCCTTTTAATCCTCGGTGGTTCTTAAAACCTCGTAGGTACCTTTGGCATGGTTAGCCGATGAATACAGTGTGACAAAAGTTGGAACAAGTCCCTGTCTGGAGTAATGGCCGAGTTTAAGTTTTATTTGAACAGTAATGTAAGAGGATAATTCCTCAGTTTTTATGTTGCTATTCGGCTCAGTAATGTTTTACTGCGGCGTTTAAAAATGACTTTGAACTTTTTTTTATGATGCTGGTTGTTAGGGAAAGACCCTATGTGGTTTTGGAACCTTGAATGGTTTTGAATGTAAACTCTGTCAAAAACTTGACTATACTGTTGAACATGAAATCCGAGAGCCGAGGGTTTGCTCGCTTCTGCAAAACATGGGCAAGTCTTGTATCGAAATGTTATAATTTTGTTTGAATGTTGAAATGGAAAATTGGTTTATATAAACTAGTGTTTTGGCTTAGAACAACCAAAGCTGACTTCGTCCAAGAGCTGTAGGTTAACTAATCCTCGTCAGATAAACCCTATGCTTGTAGTGATTTAAGTGTGGACTGAAAAAAATGACAAAGTGAAATCCTCAAAAGTTATTTGTTTACAATGGCTATTTACCACCGATTTGACCTTGTTCCAATAGTCGAAACCCTACTCTGTAGGTTTCGATTTTTGGCCTGTTACTATGTTAACAAAAGTCTATGCTAATGTCTATTTAGTGGTCGAGAGCCAACTCCAAGATTTTCTTTCGTCAACTTGGTTTTAAGATCTAGCATTTATGTAATTCTATAGCTTGTTTTCCTTGCAAGCTTCGAGTATGTATTCCATGATTTTGAGCATGAATTTGCAACCTAGCTGGAACTGAAAAGATTTGCTTTTTGCTAAAAGGGTTTCGATTTTAAGTTTAACGTTTTACAAAGAAAATAAACAAAATAACAAAAGTACAGAGTTAGGATTCTATTTATAATGGATGTGTTCAAATTAATGGTTGAAGTTGACAATAAGTCATAATATGAGAAATGAGTACTGAAATAGAATAGTGATATTTAGTGATGGAAATAATAAGTGTTTATTTATTAATTGTAAATAATAACTCTGTATAGAAGAATATTTGGAGCTGCTATATTTCTAGAATATAAAATGCCTATTATAATTAAATTTATAACACCTTGCTATTGAAATAGAATACATAGTATTAACTGTCGACAATGGATAGTGATTATTGAAAACCTAGCTTGGTGCAGAGATGTGATGTCTTTCTTTTATAACTAAGTACAGGAAATGCTAAATAATTTGTTTTATAATGTGCTATTCTAAATTTTGAGTTTAACCATACATAAATGATACTTTGGAATTTAAAAGGAATACTATAGTAATTATCTAATCATTCAAATGGCATTCTGCCTATCTTTCATCTCTATTAATTTTACTTTTCTGTACTAGAGTACTATACAGATAAAAGTATGTGAAAAATACAGAAAATAATTTAATCATTCATCTAATTTACTTAACCATCAATATACAAAATCATCTGTAGATTAGCAATTGAAACAATTTCTTCTGTATAATTGTAAATACTAAATCTATAATGCAGAAAATCATTTAACTGTAAACAATAAGACAGAACATTAGAACCTGATTGACTGTAGGAGAAACAAACAACCCAAGGAGCCTGTTCCAAATTACTTGCCTTAGGACCCCCAAGCCTGTTCACCCAACCACTAGAAAGAAGAAGAGTCTATAGAAGCCTTAGTTCATCAACTTGCAGTAAAAATATAGATCATCCAATCATAAAGACTCAGTAGTCAAAGCGACCTACACCAGCACCCCTGGTTTCCTTCTCAAAATAACTAGCAGACTCATAGTGCACTTCCACTTAGCCTCCCTATTCGAATCTCTCAGTGACCACCTGATACACTTGAGGAAATATTTTTGCAGAAAATATTGTGGAGGTCCCTGCTCAATTTGAATTGCCTTATCTAGGATGCCTAGGCCTTTAAGTGGTTAACCTGGTCATTAATGAGCTAACAGCTCTCTCCCCCCACCTGGGGAATAATGCCACAAATTTAGGGGTAGTTGTCCCATAACCAACAACTAGTGGTGGAGTGCAAATGTTTCCATCTGTCCAATGCCTTCTAACAGCTTCCATTCCTCCTAGTGAGCCAGTCAACACTCATTTAATAGTTCCCTTGGGTGTTTGTCTCCTGTTTAATTTATTAAATAATAATAATAAGTCATTACAATCATCCTTGACCATATTTGGTCATAATTACAAAACCTTGTAATTAAAATTTAACATAATGTATTTTGGAAATAAAATAATTAGTCTCAAAATTTGGGCAGGTGACAACTGTTTCTGCCAACACACCTTCCTCTTCTTCCTACTCCTACGCCCCCTCTTACACCTCCTCTTCCACCCCCCTCCATGCCCCCCACTCCCCCACTCCACCCCATCCCTCACCCCCTCCTCCTCCCCTATGTTTTCCCACGCTCCTCCTCCCCCCTCTGCCTCCTCCTCTGTCAGATACCCAAAATCTAAACATTTTATGTTGTGAAAAAAACATTGTGTTATACGTTGTTGTGAATTTTTTATGATTATTGACCAACTGAGGTCAAGGATGACTGTAATTAAATAATCTAATATTTTTTATTAATAATTAAAAGAGGAGACAAATATCCAAAGGAGACTATTAAAGAGTGTTCAATGACCCTGTTACCACCCAAATCGATCCTCAGGTTGTAGGAAGGGGGTTTCAGGGTAACCACTAACCAAACTTTGGACTGTTATTACTGACCGAATACAGTCTGAGAGGGCTCTCTCAATAAACGAATGAAACACTGGAAATAATCAAGGTCGTCAATCATGAAAAAGGACACCAACATTCATTCCTCAAGATGTTCTATTTAAACATATGCAGAAGGTCAGTTTTCTGTAGGGAAAAATTAACTTCTATGAACCATTGGTTGGAGAACAACAGGGATTTATATTGGGCAATGGAGTCAAATTAAGTATAGCATAAACATCATCATCAAATTCTTAGCAGATACATTTACACAGGGGCAAGGTAGCAACTAGCTAGTACTCAAAGTGATTTAATTGGTGAAAAAGAAGAAAGATGCACAGTCCATTGATATAAGGCATACACAGGTGAATCCTATACCAACTTTAGTAGAAATATTTTTGTGAAGTACTCGGTTAGAAATGAACAAGGCATAATCTCTATGAATCTCATTCAGATACTACACTGAACCAAGTACGAAAGAAAGTAAACAATATGGATTGACAATGAAAAGAAACATATATCACATGGGAAAAGGAGAAACAGACTACCAGACCAATTACACAAGAATCCCTGTAAAACATACGAAATATTTTGACAACTTTAGTCAAGAAATATCTCAGAATAACAACAGTAGACAAAATATGCAAAGCTCCAAAAAGTTCTCTACCCCTTTCGATTTGAAATTACATGGAACTTATAGAGCCCCAGAGTCTCCTACTCGGCCAATTTTGAAACATAAATTAGTTACAATATAGAGACACCTCATCATAGTTCAGATGTCACTATCACAAAATATAAAATATAACAAGACAAGCTTAACCACTTTCTTGCCCCTTGTCGATATGTTGTTTTAAACAATATATAAAATATTAAAGTATATGTCCAATGGTGAAACTTCATTACATAACGGGAAACCCACTACCATGTCTTGGAAAATCAAAACCCTAATCATATTATAAACTTTCTATGTCAAAAACAAACTACTATTTTTGAAAGGTACAGCCTTGAGATCTAAGAGGTAGTAGTCGCCGATGGAGCATGATAAGTCAATCTCATTGTTCCATACTTTTCCATAGGTACCCAAATCTTAGGCGCTGGGATGTCATAGCTCATTATCTCTTTCTCCATGACTCTTATGTTAAGCTGATCAACAGAAGACATAGGTGGAAGTACTTCCCCAATAGAAGTCAACTTGTGCAATATCTCGAAATCTTCATCTAGCTTGTCCAACAAGATCCTTCCTGAGAGTGGTTGGCTCATGTGTTTAAACTTGGAATGGTCCATCCTTATGCTGGTCATCAAATTTTTATGCTCACTTAGAGGAACCAACTTCTGTTTTGCATCCCAAAATGCGGGGAATCCTTTTTCTACTAATCTTTCAAACTGTCCTTTGAATTCTGTAAACTGTTCATTCATTTCACTAGCTTTGGCTTCCACTACTTCGACCAATGCATACTTCCCAAGGATTCGTTTTGCTGCTATAATGGTTGTGATCCTATCTTTGACGGTCAAATCTATGACCTCTTGATTTGTTAAACTATGTAGGAAATTTATAGCATTATATGCCGTTTCCTTAGGCCTTTTGTGCATCTTTTCTCTCATGGCAGTGCATCTCTTAAAGACATCATTGACTATTTTCTCTTTTGTCCTCATGAGATCTAGATAGGGTCTGAATCTCTCAGATTCTTGGATAATTAGATCCCAGACTAAATGCTTGCACCCCTGCATAGCTATCCTCCCTATTATTTGATGAGAAAACCTGTTGTTCATTTCTACCAATTCTTTATATTTTTCTTGCAGGGCTTTAGTCCTTTTTTCCTTTTCATCATTTTCTTCTTTCAACATCCGATTCTCTTCTTTCAGTTCTTGTATCTCCACATCTTTTAGGTTGATCTGGGACATGGCCTGTGTAATTTTGTCTATGTCATCTTTCCCTCCATTCGAGGCTTCTCCTGCTTAACGTGAACTTATATTAGACAAGTTGTTCTTTAGCTCTTCAATCTAGTTCTTCAAACTTGTCCTTTCTTTCTCCCAGCATTCCTCTTTTTATGCAAACTTTAGTAACTCAGCTTTGTTATCACTCATCTCCTTTTTTAAATCCTCCTTTTCTTGTATTAGCCTTGTTTCTTCAGGAGCTTGTGTTAGCTAGGTACTGGGAATCTTCATTTTCTTCTGCATTTTTTGGATCAAATTATCTTTTTCTTTCAACAATTTTTTACTTATCTTTCCTCGTCCATCTTGTTCTATAAAATCATACTGCAGCATTTTTACCTGCTGTTGGAGGGATTTGTCTTCTGACCTTTCATATTTCAGCTGGGCATCCATCTTATTTACATTAACCTCTATATTAGAGAATTTCAAGGCCGCCTCCACTAAGTCATCATATAGGCCTTCCCCAATTTGTCTGTGGAATTGGATCATATCTGGTAAGGGTATCTTTTTTCAATCTATTTTTGCTTCAATTATTTTATCTTTGTCAGATATAATCAGGTTAAAGGTTCGTGTCAGGCTATCTCTACTTGTGGTCAAAGAGGTTACTGCTTTAGACAAATTTCCTATAGTGGGCATTAGATCAAACAACCTTTGTGCAAATTCCTGCTTATTTTTCCCATGATATTTAAACATGTCCTCTTGGGACTTAAATCTGTTATCTTCATCCCCCCCCGTAGCATCTCGAAAGTTGTATTCATGGATCTGGACAACTAGGGTCGATGACCCCTCTTCTATCTCTCCCATATCATTGGTCTGGATAACTAACTCATCCGGTGTTTCCAGTTTGAGTCTTTTCCTCCCACTTTCTTCCTCTTCGTCAGCTTCAACGACTTCCTGCGAATCTCTTTTCCTACATGCTTCCTGAACACTTAGCAGTTGGTCTGTTTCCATAAGGTCATCAACCGTGATTAAGGCTTGTAGCTGTAAATATATATCTTCAGCCTCTTCGGGCTCATATTGTAATAAATTTCACCCCTTCGGTAGCACTTCAGGTTCTTGGTGTTCCCAGGATTTCAGACCTTTCGTTCTTCTTTCAGCTATGATACATAGAGGATCATATGCAATAGCAATGTCGTTTCTGAATCCCATTTTCCTCAATAAATTTTCCCCTTCGCCGACAGCCTCTTTAAACTTTACAATGAAAGGTCCAACCTGCCAAGGGAGCTTTATATCCGAACTTTTCTTGTATTGTCCAAACTACTCTTCTTCTACAGTCAGCCTTTGCCGAATGAACTCGAGCGCGAAAACCCTTACCATCAAGAAGGATGGTAAAACATATGGTTCATGTACAAAACCATATACTCTCAGTAGTATGGCGTCTTTTAACAAGAACTAGTCACCAACGGGTAGTTCACCTCTCAACTGCATCAGGGATTACATCTCGGGTAATACTATGGGTAATTCTTCTTCAAACATGACTTTATACATAGCAGATAGAATGTAATTCATATAGTTGAAAACATTGTCATCCATGTTTCCTGTAAGGAATAACTGAGAGAAACTCAACTTATCTGCATTGCTATGCAGAATCATTTTAGCCAAATAGACTTGGAACTGAAAAAATCTGGCATTCTCAAAACAACTTAACTGGGCATGTATTTTCTCCGCCAAAAATTCCTCAAACTTAAGGGATGGTACTGACCCATCTCTCGCCTCTGGGGAACTGACACTAATCCTGAAAAATAGGCTTAACTGTACTTCAGTTATCCACAAATTTGAATCTAAACCTAAGAACTGAGATATCAAAGAGAGGACCAACTAGGAATTGTCATTACAAAGGTTGACGTCCAGTGGGTAAGGGGTGTCTGTAATCTCTACGTTAGGTTTTAAACAAGTGTCAAGGAAAGCCTTACGGATTTCAGGAGAAATTTGTGTGTACAAAGTGACGACTGACTCTTCAGAAGAATTTTTGGGGGCTAGGGTTGGAGACTCTGGTACGTCAAGGGTGCTTCAGATAATGGTAGGGTCAATATTAAAAACTATTTTAGACTTCCTGGAATTCATTATCACTCGTTGGGGTTCTGAGTAATTTATTGAACACCACGACACGAGCTCAGGGAATGGCATAATCTGTTCTAGACAAAAGAAAATGAAAAAGGACTGATGGACCCTATGGACATCTACCCCTTGCTCAAGCAGAGCTCTTAGGCTTCATTTAATCTCTAGTATGGGGAGCCGAAGGCTTGGGTCGAAAACGTCACAATCTTTTTCTTCTAGGGTTACTCAAACTTTAGGTCTAGCAGAAGCCTATTCTTCTGTCATTTTATAACTAGAAAACATACTGTATGTTGAAAAAGGAGAAGTTTGGGACCCTACCTGTCACACGAAAAGCTTGAGAGCAACCTTTTTCCCTGTCGTCCTCTTCGGCTTCTGCACTTTCCAGAAGCTTCCAACTCTGACAGATCCAAGAACGAAATGTTTATTGTTCTCATGCCATGCTATATATATAAAACCCTTTTCGGATAACTTCTACCCACTTTTTCCAGCTGTCCCTTTCTCTTATCCATCGATCTGTTGGGTGTTGTCCCCGCTCCATTGATTAGAGCCTTTATTTAACCCTTTTTCATTTGACCTTTCTTCATCTCAACCATAGGATCTTTTATTTGCCTTGAATCCCAGCCATCTATCATATCCAACGACGGTATCACGACCTGGCCTTTGGTTTTGGATTACCACTTATCCCTCCTCGCGAGGTGTTCAGAAGGTGACACATGGCAGATGGTATACAATCTCGCAACCACCCTCCTTGCTTATATGGAGTGTTTTTTTACCTCGCGAGAACCGCTGGGGATCGTTGATCTTGCTTCTGACATATCTACGGTGGGGAGTCACCTAGGTGTCTAACTTCCAGTACCTTCGTAGGTGGAGCCTACTAACATCCGCCAACCGTAGATATGACTTCCTTGGTTGCGGGTCATTGATCTATTCTGATCTTTGCGCTGATGTGACTTTATGTCTTCTACGCCATCAGATTCCTGACTATGCAATCTGCACCATTGATCTTATTTCTTATTTCTCCACTGTGGTGGTATCGCAAGCCCTTTGGCGGTTTTTGTTTTCCGCCGAAGCACTCGTGCAAGAGCTCCTTTGGCCACCATCTGTCCAGGCGGTATGCCTCTCGCGACCACTCTCTTGGGATTCTTTCACGCAACTTCACGATGCGTGGATGATCTATGGACAGTGGATCTCTTTCGTGCCTTGGATCAACGGTTGGAAAATGCCCGCTCTTTATCTTATACTTTATTTCTCATCGGACTATAGGTTATCAGCATTTTCACCTATTTTTATTATTCGGGCTATCTCCTGAGGCTCAAAGTGTTCAAACCTTCAACTTTCTCATCATTTTCTCCTCTGACTTAGATATTTTCTTGGCCTTAGCAACCTGGGCCTAAATAGGGAGGGCTTTTAGCCTTCTTTTCATAGAGCTTACTTGTGGGAATAGTCTTAGGATTAGTATTTTGGGAAAAAATTTATGGGTGCCAACAACTGGCTCCAAACGGGGATGCTATCCTCCCTGCGAGGTAGCAAAGAACACCATAGACTAAGTGCCTAATCCATTGGGCGGTTCAAACTTCGGGGTCAATAACCTCCTCTGAATTCTTAGAATTGCAACTATATCTGCCGCATATCTAGGTTGCTTCACGCGCAAAAAGAAAAGGAACCATGGATAACCTTCTAGACCTTATCTTATTTTCTTTAGGGTTTCAATTCTTTCAGGTCAGCCGTCAGAGATTTCTAAAAAAACTGCAAAAAAAAATGAAAAATATTTACAGAGACTATGGTACATAGAATACCTGCTTCCCTTAGGACACGTAGTGTTTTAAGAATCTCCCGTTGATCGGACCTCCTGACTAGGTAGACCCGTCTTGATGTTCCAAGACAAAAGAATTTACCCCTTGGACTGCTGCAATAATATACGGCCCCATCCACATATGGTCAAACTTTCCGTGTTTTTCTTCTTTAGGGGCGTTCCACTTCAGAACCAGGTCATTAACCTGAAAATAATCTTCCTTGGCCTTTTTGTTGAAAGCTCCCTTCATCTTCTCTTGATGGCTTTCTACTTTGTCATATGCCCTGTTTCTTAGCTCATTTAGCTCGACTATCTAATTTACTCTTCTTTGCATGGGATTTGGTTCTTCTTCTATCCCCTATAATAACCTCATGACAGGTAACCCTAGGGATGCTGGAAAAATTACCTCAGCTCCATACACCAACTAAAACGGTGACATCTCGATGGCCCTTTTTGTGCTAATTATGTCGGCCCACAGTGCATACTTTAGTTTTGTGTGCCAAGAATTTTTGTTATCTTCTAACAATTTTTTTATGATTCTTACTAGGATTTTGTTTGAAGACTCGGCCAACCTGTTTCCTTGGGGGTAATAAGCCGTGGAATGATTTAGGATGATATGGTATTTATGGAAGAAATTAATCATCATTTTGGAACAGAAAGCTGGAGCATTATCAGTCACAATTCTTTTGGGGCATCTGAACCTGGACAGGATATTATCTTCTAGAAAATCCATGATTACTCCTTCAGTCGCTCGCCTGGTAGGTATGGCTTCTATCCATTTAGTAAAATAATCAGTAGCCATCAAGATCCATTTGTGCTGCCCAGAGGAGTTTGTGTTTATTTCTCCAATGAAATCTAAACCCCACTGTTGAAAAGGTGCTTCAACTATAATAGGATGTAGAGGGAGGGAAACAACCTTTCTTTTTCCATCGAAAATTGGATATTGGTGACAAACCACAGTCTCTTTGTAAACATTGGAAAGCATAGTGGGCCAGTAGAACCCTGCTCTCAGGATTTTATTTACTGTTGCTTTCTAGGAGTGACCCGCAGTCCCCTTTGTGGAATTATTCCTTTATGTGTCTAGCCTCCTCTTCAATCAAGTAGTTTAGTAGCATCCCTCCAGGATCTTTCCAATACAGGTATTGGTTCATGATACAGTATTTGGCAGCTTTTAGTTTTACAGACCTGGCCCTGCTCTTACTTAACCCTCCCGGTGCCTGTAAATTCTGTAGTACAAAAACAATGTCAGTATACCAAGGAGATTCAGAAAATTCAAGTTTCACCTGTATGTGTGCATCCAGCTGGTTTGGTTGATTCTCAAGAAAATTTAGCTACAAGGAGTCACAATTTCCTTCGGTCATTAATTTTGCTAACCCCTGGCCTTTCACCAGCTTAGTGGGTTTTATCTCCAAATCATATTCCAATAACACTGCAATCCACTTGGCCCTTCTTCCTTTAGGGTCAGACTGGGTTAAAATACTTTTTATAGCACTATTTGGGACATAGGCAATGATGTGTGAGTGTATGATATAAACCCTGAAATCTTTTAGAGACTTTATGAGAGCATAAGCCTATTTCTCCATGATATCATATTTCAGTTCCCCGTCTCTGAAGACTCTGCTGAAAAAAGCAATAGGTTGCTCAACATTTTGATCATTTTTTTGCAACAACACCCCAGCCATTGTATGTTCAGATGCATATGAGAAAACTAGGAAATCTTTAGTAAAGTTGGGGCTAGCCAACACTAGAGCTTTGGTGATAGCTGTTTTGATCCCTTTGAAAGAGTCTCTGGCTTCTTCGGTCCATTTTATATGGTTATCTTTCCTTAACATATTTGTAATGCTCCTCATTATTTCGGCAAAACTTGGTATAAATCTTCTTAAGAAACCCACTTGGCCTATGAAAGATTGTATTTCTTTTTTGCTTCTAGGCTCTCCTACTTTATGAATAGCACTAACCCTTTCAGGATCAATTTGTATCCCTTCTTTGGTGATGATATGTCCTAAAAGCTTAGCTTCATCCATGGTGAAAAAGGATTTTTTGGGATTCAAAGAAATGCCATATTTCCTGCATTTTATGAATACTCTTTCCAAATGCTTGAGATGTTCTTCATCTGATTTTGAAAAAACTATTATATCATCCATGTATACCACTACAAACCTATCCTTTTCTTTAGCAAAGGAAATATACATAGCTCTTTGGAAAGTGGCTCCAGCGTTCATCAAACCAAATGGCATCTTAGTGTACATGAAATTCCCCCAAGGAGTTGTGAAAGCAGTTTTTTCCTGGTCTTCTGGTCGTACTTTAATCTGATTATACCCTGAGAAACCATCCATGGTGGAAATTCTTTCAGCTCCTACCACTTATTGCAAAATGTGCTCCATTTTAGGCAAAGGATAATTGTCTTTCATTGATGCTCTATTCAGGTTCCTGAAATCAATACAGATCTTGATCTCTCCACTTTTCTTTCTGACCAGGACCAGATTTGCTATCCATTGTGAGAACCTTAAGGTAACAATTATCTTTGCATTGAAAATCTTTTTGACTTATTTCTCTATGATATTTGTTAGCTTAGGATTTATTCTTCTTAATTTTTGCTTAAAAGGTTTCTCACCTGGCTTGAGTGGAATAATATGTTGTATGATTGATGTGTCATATTCTTTCAAGTCTTCATAGGTCCAGGCGAAAGCATCAATGTGTCTTTTCATCAATTCTACATAACGTTTCTTTTTGTCAGCCTGTAGTCTTTTAGACAGCTTTACCATTCGAGGATCTTTTTCTGTACCCAAGTTTTGGTCTTCTACTAATTCTTGGGAAGGCTCGAATTTTGGATTTTTGGCAACATCATCTTGATCAAAGAGCTTTTCTAGGGGTATCAAACCTTTACGAATGTAATTATTTTTCAATTGAATAATATCCTTACCATCTATCATGTTTTTCCACCTTTGTTCTTTGGCTTCTTCTCCAGCATTTTCTCCTTCCACAAAGTTTTCCAAGTTCTCATTCTTTGTATCAATATGCACATTTGCAAACTCATCAGAGAGTTCTAAAAATATCCTGAGCTGTAAGTCGTCTTCAAACACCTGCCAATACTTAGAATTGTCAAGAATAGAAGGTATGTTTATTATCTCAACCTCATACTTAGCCTGAGAGAAAATCAGAGTCTTAAATCTTCTAGCAGTAGTCACCAAAGAATCCACTACATCATTTTCATGTCTGGGTATTACTCTAATCTTGTGTTCTGTGAAAAAATTTGCAAAGAAATCCCAAGCTTCATTTCTATATGCCCACATTCTTGGGTGTTTAGCTTGGTAACTATCATTTATCTATTTTACTACCAACTTAGAGTCTCCAAACACTTCTATCTTCTTAGCTCTTAAGTCCTTTAAAGCCCGCAATCCCAACAGCAATGCTTCGTATTCGGACACATAATTAGTGCACTCAAAGGTTAGCTTGTATGAAAGTTCCCTAGACTCCTGGTTGGGAGGGATGATCCAAACCCTTGCTCCAGCACCATTTTTGCTTACAGAACCATCCAAATACATCTTCCACCATCCTTCTTCATTTTTCTCTCTTTCAAAAGATTCATACATGGCTGTGAACTCCTTATCTTAGTCAACTTCCCTATAAGAGGGATGGTTAGGATCACAATGAGGGCCATCAACAACAAATATGGAGCAGCCCATTTTTGTATCAACAACATAGATAGGGTGATTCTCAAGTTTTCTTTTGCTGCTGATGACATATTCCATCCTGCTTTCTCTGTACAATCTCCTATTTGCTCCAAACACGGGAATCGTAGCATAAGACAAGTCCATCTACATAGTTCCCTTCAACTTTGAAACCCAGGATCTTGACAAAAGCATCCCAAACTTTGGAGGCACATCAGCCACCACCACATCCATCATGATACTTTTAGCAGGGAGTTGGGTTAGAGTTACTACCATATTCTTAATCAGTCCCAAACATGGTACCTTTCTAGAATCAAAGGAGTAAAGATCTTGGTATGGTCTTGTCACTTCTAATCCTAGCTCTTTCAGCATAGATTTTGGAATTAGGTTATGGGATGCCCAAGAGTCTATTAAGGCATTGTGCAAGATCTGATCATGGACATTCAAGCTTAAGTAGAAAGGAGGGACTTCTTCATTGCCTGGTTCTTCCAACTTAGATCCAAAGATTATTGTAGGAGCATCATCAGACAACTCTAGAATATCATGCTGGTGTTCATTTTTCCCTTAAATCATCTTCGTTATCTCTTCCCTGTATTCATTATTTTTCAGTAACTCGTTAAGACGGATGGAGATTTTTACTTTCGACAATTCAGCTCTGAGGCTAAAAGTGGAGGTAGTTTTGATTACCTCTGTGATTTCTGGCAGTTTAACCTCTTTTGAAGGCTGACCCTCTTCTTCTTTATTTTCAGGTCCTTTGTCTACAATAGATTTTTTCTGTTTCTCTTTTGGTTCCTCTGCAACTTGTTGGGTGATTGGAGGTTGGTTCAAAGGAAGCTTTCCTTTACTCATGACAACTTCTCTACTTCTCAATTTTAGCTTTCTTTGAAGATCATCCACAACATTTTGATAACCCATTAGGTATTGTTTTGGATTCTGACTCAAGTTTGCTACTAGTACTTCCTTTGTTGAAGAAGTCATGATCCCTTTCAGTCAAGTATATTTCACGGTCTAAGGAATCAACAAAATGAATCTAGGCTTCGGTGGGCTCTTCAGCTATTTCATAGTCTACCATATTTTTAGCAAAAGGAGGGCACATCGACTGTTCTTCAACATTTCTTTGATTTCTTGCAGGGGGTAGTGGTCTCCTAAAGTTTGGATTTCGGATCTAGTTTTCAGGGTTTTCTCGAGGAGGAGGCTTGGTATCTATGGTCAACCTATCCATCAATTTTTCCATGGTTTTCATCATGGTATCAAATTTAGCATCGTTTGAAGCAGATGAGGTAGAGATTTGCGTCTCCTGCTTCTTCCTCTCAGCCTCTGTTTTACCCTTTATTTTCCCCGAGGCCATCATGTTTGCCTCCACTTCTAGGGAATACTTTAATAAAATAGGCAGGGAGACATACTTTGTTTCTCTTAACGTGCATGAGAAATATCCATCAAAGGCATCTGCGAAATGGAGTTTTGCAGTGCCCACCGAGGGCCTCAGGTCATCTGGAATAGAATTATACGCCCTCATAAACATAGCAGAAAATTCATGCATAGACTCAAAACCTCCTTTCTTGATGTGATTGTACTGGGACAAGACTAGGGTAGGACTCCCTATCATTTCACATCTTTCTAAGAATAAGGCCTTCAACTCTGCAAAGTCATTTATGGAGGCATTTGGTAGTAACCTATACCATTTCTTAGGTTCTCCAAACAAACTTTGGGCAAATAACCTCATCTTTGCATCATCGTGATCCACTTCCTCTAGATCAATAAAATCTTCAAATCTGTCTACGTGTTGTCTGGCGGAAAAATTTCCCTCTCCATCATAGGAAATGATCCTTTGTGCATAGTTTTGAGGTAGGTCATGTAAAACAACTGGCAAGGCTAAAGGTGCAAATATGGCAGCCATGATTACAGGTGTATTTTGTGAAAGGGGTGGGATATTTTAGGAATAGGGTTTATCTTTCTTAGCTTTGATAGTATCTAGTAAATCACGCCAGATAGGATCGAACAAGTAAGATTTAGTATTGTTTTGGCTTACTTCACCTAAGCTTAGATAAGATTCAGATCTTGATCTTGGTAAAGGTTCCCCAATGTCGATCTCTATATCTAATTATTGGAAAACAGGGGATTCTGCTTCAGACACAAATTTTTCACTGTTTGGAGTGCTAACTTTATCTTTTTCAACTTTCCATCTAAGCAGACTTTAAGGATTATCAACAATTAACAGAGTTTCAGGAATAGGGTTACATCTGGTGTGGATCTTTCCTGAGTCTAGGATGCATTGTCGAGATCTTCTTAAGAATTAGGATTCAGCTTTGGAGGTCTTCCCCAGTGGAGTGCTTTCTTGAATATGAATCTTGATGAGTGGAGTCGCCAGGGCAAAAATTGTACAACCCTTAAAGATATGGAAATATCCGTTTGCCCACAGGGATCTCTCTTTTCTTTGAATCTTTGTTGTTCTTGCAAGGAAAACAAGAAAACTTACACTCCCCAGCAATGGCGCCAATTTGTTAACACCCAAATCGACCCTCAGGTTGTAGGAAGGGGGTTTCGGGGTAACCACTAACCAATCTTTGGACTGTTATTACTGACCGAATACAGTATGAGAGGGCTCTCTTAATAAACCAATGAAACATTGGAAATAATCAAGGTCGTCAATCATGAAAAAGGACACCAGCATTCATTCCTCAAGATGTTCTATTTAAACATATGCAGAAGGTCAGTTTTCTGTAGGGAAAAATTAACTTCTATTAACCATTGGCTGGAGAACAACAGGGATTTATATTGGGCAATGGAGTCAAATTAAGTATAGCATAAACATCATCATCAAATGCTTAGTAGATACATTTACACAGAGGCAAGGTAGCAACCAGCTAGTAGTCAAAGCGATTTAATTGGCAAAAAAGAAGAAAGATGCACACTCCATTGATATAAGGCATACACAGATGAATCCTATACCAACTTTAGTAGAAATATTTTTGTGAAGTACTCAGTAAGAAATTAACAAGGCATAATCTCTATGAATCTCATTCAGATACTACACTGAACCAAGTACGAAAGAAAGTAAACAATATGGATTGACAATGAAAAGAAACACATATCACATGGGAAAAGGAGAAACATACTACCAGACCAATTACACAGGAATCCCTGTAAAATATACGAAAGCTTTTGACAACTTTAGTCAAGAAATATCTCAGAATAACAATAGTAGACAAAATATGCAAAGCTCCAAAAAGTTCTCCACCCCTTTCCATTTGAAATTACATGGAACTTCTAAAGGCCCAGAGTCTCCTACTCGGCCTATTTTGAAACATAAATTAGTTACAATATAGAGACACCTCATCATAGTTCAGATGTCACTATCACAAAACAGAAAATATAACATGACAATCTTAACCGCTTTCTTGCCCCTTGCCGATATGTTGTTTTAAACAATATAAAAAATATTAAAGTATATGTCCAATGGTGAAACTTCATTACATAATGGGAAACCCACTACCACGTCCTAGAAAATCAAAATCCTAATCATATTATAAAATTTTTATGTCAAAAACAAACTACTATTTTGGAAAGGTACAGCCTTGAGATCTAAGAGGTAGCAGTCGCCGATGGAGCATGATAAGCCAATCTTGTTGTTCCATACTTTTCCACAGGTACCCAAAGCTCAGGCATTGGGATGTCATAGCTCGTCATCTATTTCTCCATGACTCTTATGTTAAGCTAATCAACAAATTACATAGGCGGAAGTCCTTCCCTAATAGAAGTTAACTTGTGCAATATCTCGAAATCTTCATCTAGCTTGTCCAACAAGATCCTTCCTGAGAGTGGCTGGCTCATGTGTTTAAACTTGGAATGGTCCATCCTTCTGTTGGTCATCAACTTTTTATGCTCACTTAGAGGAACCAAATTCTGTTTTGCATCCCAAAATGTGGGGAATCCTTTTTCTACTAATCTTTCAAACTGTCCTTTGAATTCTGTTAACTGTTCATTCATTTCACTCGCTTTGGCTTCCACTGCTTCGACCAATGCATACTTCCCAAGGATTCATTTTTCTACTGTAATGGTTGTCATCTTGTCTTTGACGGTCAAATCTATGAACTCTTGATCTGTTAAACTATTTAGGAAATTTATAGCATTATATGCCATTGGCTTAGCCTTTTGTGCATCTTTTCTCTCATGGCAGTGCAGCTCTTAAAGACGTCATTGAATATTTTCTCTTTTGTCCTCATGAGATCTAGATAGGGTCTGAATCTCTCGGCTTCTTGGATAATTAGATCCCAAACTAAATGCACCCCTGCATAGCTGTCCTCCCTATTATTTGCTGAGAAAACCTGCTGTTCATTTCTACCAATTCTTTACATCTTTCTTACAGGGCTTTAGTCCTTTTTTTTCCTTTTCATCATTTTCTTCTTTCAACCTCTGATTCTCTTCTTTCAGTTCTCGTATCTCGACATCTTTTAGGTTGATATGGGACATGTCCTATGTAATGATGTCGGTGTCATCTTTCCCTCCATTCAAGGCTTCTCCTTCTTGACGTGAACTTATATTAGACAAGTTGTTCTTCAACTCTTTAGTTTGGTTCTTCAAACTTGTCCTTTCTTTCTCCCAGCGTTCCTCTTTTTCTGCAAACTTTAGTAACTCAGCTTTGCTATCACTAATCTCCTTTTTAAAATCCTCCTGATCACTGATCTCCTTTTTTAAATCCTCCTTTTCTTGTATTAGCCTTGTTTCTTCAGGAGCTTGTGTTAGCTGGGTACTGGGAATCTTCATTTTCTTCTGCATTTTTTGGATCAAATTATCTTTTTCTTCCAACAATTTTTTACCTATCTTGCCTCCTCCATCTTGTTCTAATAAATCATACTGCATCTTTTTTACCTGCTACTGCAGGGCTTTGTTTTCTAACCTTTCATATTTCAGCTGGGCATCCATCTTATTTACATTAACCTCTAGATTAGAGATTTTCAAGGCTGCCTCCACTAAGTCATCATATAGGCCTTCCCCAATTTGTCTGTGGAATTGGATCCTATCTGGTAAGGGTATCTTTTTCCAATCTATTTTTGCTTCAGTTATTTTATCTTTGTTAGATATTATCAAGTTAAAGGTCTATGTCAGGGTATCTCTACTTATGGTCAAAGAGGTTCCTGCTTTAGACAAATTTCTTACAGCGAGCATTAGATCAAACAACCTTTGTGCAGATACCTGCTTATTTTTCCCATGATATTTAAACATGACCTCCTGGGACTTAAATTTGCTATCTTCATCCCCCCCTGTAGCATCTCGGAAGTTGTATTCATGGATCTGGACAACTGGGGTCGATGACCCCTCTTCTGGCTCTCCCATATCATTGGTTTGGATAACTAACTCATCTAGTGTTTCTAATTTGAGTCTTTTCCTCCCACTTTCTTCCTCTTCCTCAGCTTCAATGACTTCCTGCGAAACTCTTTTCCCGCATGCTTCCTGAACGCGTAGCAGCTAGTTTGTTTCCATAAGGTCATCAGCCGTTATTAAGGCTTGTAGCTGTAAATCTATATCTTCAGCCTCTTTGAGCTCATATTGTAATAAATTTCGCCCCTTCGGCAGCGCTTCAGCTTCTTGGTGTTCCCAATCTTTCAGACCATTTTTCGTTCTTCTTTCAGCTATGATACACAGAGGATCATATGCAATAGCTATGTCCTTTCTGAATCCCATTTTCCTTAATAAATTTTCCACTTCGCCAACAGCCTCTTTAAACTTTACAATGAAAGGGCCAACCTGCCAAGGGAGCTTTATATCCGAACTTTTCTTGTATTGTCCAAACTGCTCTTTTTCTGCAGTCAGCCTTTGCCGAATGAACTTGAGGGAAAAAACCCTTACCGTCAAGAAGGCTGGTAAAACGTATGGTTCATGTACAAAACCATATACTCTAATTATTGTGGCATCTTTTAACAAGAACCAGTCACCAACGGCTAGTTCACCTCTCAACTGCATCAGGGATTGTATCTCGGGTAATACTCTAGGTAATTATTCTTCAAACATGACTTTATACACAGCAGATAGAATGTAATTCATATAGTTGAAAAAATTGTCTTCCAAGTTTCCTATAAGGAATAACTGAGAGAAACTCAACTCATCTGCACTGCTATGCAGAATCATTTTAGCCAAATAGACTTGGAACCGGAAAAATCTGGCATTCTCAAAACAACTTAACTGGGCATGTATTTCTCTGCCAAAAATTCCTCAAACTTTAGGGATGGTACTAACCCATCTCCTGCCTCTGGGGAACTGACACTAATCCTGAACAACACGCTTAATTGTACTTCAGTTATCCAAAAATTTGAGTCTAAACCTAAGAACTGAGCTATCAAAGAGAGGACCAAATGGGTATTGTCATTAAAAAGGTTGACGTCCAGCGGGTAAGGGGTGTCTGTAATCTCTACATCAGGTTTTAAACAGGTGTCAAGGAAAGCCTTATGGATTTCAGGAGAAATTTTTCTGTACAAAGTGACGGTTGACTCTTCAGAAGAATTTTTGGGGGCTAGGGTTTGAGACTCTGGTATGTCAAGGGTGCTTCGAATAATGGTAGGGTCAATATTACAAACTATTTTAGACTTCCTAGAATTCATTATCACTCGTTGGGGTTCTAAGTAATTTATTGAACACCACGACACGAGCTTAGGGATCGACATAATCTGTTCTAGACAAAAGAAAATGAAAAAGTACCGATGGACCCTATGGACATCTACCCCTTGCTCGAGAAGAGCTCTTAGCCTTCCTTTAATCTCTAGTATGGGAAGCCGAAGGCTTGGGTTGAAAATGTCACAATCTTTGTCTTCTACGGTTACTTGAACTTTAGGGCTAGCAGAATCCTGTTCTTTTGTCATTTTATAACTAGAAAACACACTATATGTTGAAAACAGAGAATTTTGGGACCCTACCTATCACAGGAAAAGCTTGAGAGCGACCTTTTTCCCCGTCATCCTCTTCGGCTTATGCGCTTTCCAGAAGCTTCCAACTCCGACAGGTCCAAGAACGAAATGTTTATTCTTCTCATGCCGTGCTATATATATAAAACCCTTTTCGGATAACTTCTACCCACTTTTGCTAGTTGTCCCTTTCTCTTATCCGTCGATCTGTCGGGTGTTGTCGCCACTCCATTGATTAGAGCCTTTATTTAACCCTTTTTGATTTGACCTTTCTTCATCTCAACCGTAGGATCTTTTATTTTCCTTGAATCCCAACCACTTATCATATCCAACGATGGTATCGCAACCCTACCTTTGGTTTTGGATTACCACTTATTCCTCCTCGTAAGGTGTTCAGAAGGTGACACATGGCAGATGGTATACAATCTCGCAACCACCGTCCCTGCTTATATGGAGCACTTTCTTACCTTGCGAGAACCACTGAGGATCATTGATCTTGCTTCTGACATATCTACGGTGGGGAGTCACCTAAGTGTCTGACTTCCAGTACCTTCATAGGTGGATCCTATTAACATCTGCCAACCATAGATCTGACTTCTTTTGTTACGGATCGTTGATCTGTTCTGATCTTTGCACTGATGTGAGCTTATGTCTTCTATGCCATCAGATTTCTGACTATGCAATCCGCACCGTTGATCTTATTTCTTATTTCTCCACTGTGGGGGTATCGCAAGCCCTTTGGCGGCTTTTGTATACCGTCGAAGCACTCCTACAAGAGCTCCTTTGGCTGCCATCTATCTAGGCAGTATGCCTCTCGTGACCACTCTCTTGGGATTCTTTCACATAACTTTGGGATGCGAGGATGATCTATGGACCGTGGATCTCTTTCACGCCTTTGATAAATGGTTGGAAAATGCCCACTCTTTATCTTATTCTTTATTTCTCATCGGACTATAGGTTATCAGCATTTTCAACTATTTTTATTATTTGGGCTATCTCCTTAGGCTCAAAGTGTTCAAACCCTTCAACCTTCTCATCATTTTCCCCCTCTAACTTAGATATTTTCTTGGACTTAGCAACCTGGACCTGAATAGGGAGGGGTTTTAACCTTCTTTTCATAGAGCTTACCCTTGGGAATAGTCTTAGGATTAGTATTTTGGGCAAAAATTTATGGGTGCCAATAGACCCACTAGGAGGAATGAACTGGGGTAGAGGGAAAATGTTCAAGTGGCAGCTTATTCATTCACTTCTAGCTACTGTAGGTGGAAACTTCCCTATTTTTGTGTTCATGTTTCCCAATAAAGTGGAATAGAGTAGGTGGCTCAATTATAACTAAAAAATTGACCAAAGACCTAGGCACTCTATACACCCATCAAATTGAGCAGGTGTCTCACTATTCATTATTCACTATTCACTATGCAATTTCTTTTCCTCATGACATTCTAAGTTTTCAAGAGAAAAGGTGGGAGTGCACAAGAGATTCGATGAGGGGAAGGATAGGGTGAATGCTAGAGTAAGATTGTAGCTAAAAGGATACTACTGAGTGCAGCCATTATATTGCTGAAGCAACAAGTTAAGAGTATTGTTGAATGCATAATTTTTACTACTGAATACATATACCATTATTACTGAGTTGCAGAAAGATAAGCTTTCCTCCACACAGAATATTCATCCTAGTGGTTCAGTGAATAGGCTCGGGGGTCCTAAGAAAAGTAACATTGGTTGTCTTCAGGAAAAGGTTGGGTGGAACGGGCTCCTTTTGGTGTTTCCCCCCTCTACATTTATCAGGTTCTACTTGCATTATTTCATTTTCTTACTGCTAACTTACTTTCTGAATGACTGTGTGCTAATGTATTAAATGATTCCATTATATCTTAGATATCTGTTAGAAGTTCTAAATAATTGATTTCTCAACTGATAAATTTAGTTATACAAATTGAATGAATGAATAGATGTAATAGATTGATGAATGAAACTCTTCACTGTATTTTTCCACTTGCATTTAAGCAACATACTCTAGTACAGAAAGTTTTGTTAAGTAGGTAGATTTGATTGATCTCAGATATATAGTTTGAAAATGAATTTGAATCACCTTCAGGTTTGTTTCTATACAGTAATTGATAAAATATGATGTCTAAGATGAATGCATACTGATCAAATCTCTAGATTTTATCACTGTCTTTATAATTATTCTGAAAAGCTTTGATAAACATAGTTTTTCCTGGTTCAATATTAAATAGTTGTTGTATCAGGAATGATGTTATCATTCAGGATAAATAATAGGATTTAAGTAGTGAAAACCTAATCAAAACTTTACATTATTTCTTCATAGATCTATACATAGAAAATAGGGTAAATAAACCAATCCTCTACCATTTTTATACTATTAAGTTATGCAATAACCATTTCATCCACCCTGTACGAATATGTAAAAGAAACAGAATTATTTCCTGTGAAACTATCGGAGCAGTTATAAATTAAACTAGATAAAAAAATACAGAGTCCAAGTCTTCATGTTAGAAGTACGATAGCCGAGATGAGACATACTAGTATTGTAATTTATAAACTATGTATAGCATAAACATTAACATAGTTTCAAATTGAACACTTACACAACTAATACATTTTGTTGAATCTATAATATGGTCGAGATGCTTTCTAATAAACCTCATTACAAGCTTAACGAATAGTTAGGGTTTAAACCCTGTAACTAGTTTTGGGTCGAAACCTTGTAAACACTACTTGTTATAAAATATTTAAAAGTTAACTCTATAACGATGCTTTTTTTCAAACAAAGTATTGAACATTAGTGTTGTATCATATTACAATAACGTTGTAATTAATTATCAAGATTATAAAATAAACACATATCTAGAGAGAGAATGATGTCACCCATCAAGGGTATTGATACCTTACACATCAAATATCAAAGGAATGGTTACGGGTTCAAGTCTCTTAAATGATCTTGTCCATCCATCAAGCATTTATAAAATAATTTATAGATAGGGTTTCGGGTTTGGAGGAAACCAACTTTAAAATCTAAACAACCATTTAAATAAAACATCCTTCTGCAAGCTACAAGCAACAAGGCTTTGCCCTTCGTTCACTACTAGTTCCAAGCTCGTAAACTTTGGCCATTTTGCCCAAACCTTACATTCCATACAAATAATTTTTGAAAACTATAAATTATACATCAATTCAGATTATTACACAGTAACTAATTAAAAAACATAGACAAAATCTAAATTACATAGATTACTGTAGGGGCTAGGGTAATGCGCCGAAAACGAATCCAAAGAACTAATATTTACACAAAATACATCTCATTTAGTCCAGAGCCATAGCTTGAGGGAATCACTGTCAACCATTTAAAATCTATACACACGGCCTTTAAAAACCAAGCAGAAATTTCCATTTAAACATTGAGAAGCCAATGCAAGCCAAAGTCCCGAGGGTTCAACACCCTTTTCCTTTACAAAATGCCATACGGATTAGCATCTTTTAATACAAAACAACGAAACTCAATATAGTGGTTACACTGAAACCACACAACCGACCGTTGTGCAAAACAAGAGTTGAACACACAGAACCTAACCATGTTCAAAGTATCCAAAGAACCACTGAGGCTTACTAGGGCCCATTTTGGAAACCAAGAAGTTGCCCAGGTGACAGCCATGAGCTCATTCGAAAGGCTACCCTGTCATGCAGTGTTCAACACCTAGCAAGAAGTTGAGGTTAGTAATGATATAAAAGAAGTTGATGGAATAAATGAATTACACTTCACTGTAAATTGATGGCTTACCCATGGCAGGTGCCAAGTAGTCAAGCTTCCAACTATAACGCATATATCCACCATTGAAACCCTAGAACATAGCATGAAGCATTCATACCCTAAGCAATTGAGGCCTGTCGGCCACCCCTACCAACAACATTGCCAAATGAACACATGGAGTTGTGTTTTGATCGAAGCCATTCAATGAATGGCTAGGGATTTGGGTCAAAACCCTATGCCATTCACGTGGTCTTGCCAACATGTAACCCACTATCATTTAAATCTCTTAATCACGACTATAGTCAATACTTTCTATAATTCCAAAAGTTAATTTAATCATTTAAAATTTCTACGTTAAAACCATAGTACAATTCACATTTCGGCATATCATTAAATAGGATCATTACAAATGTTCATGTGGACTATGCCATTATGGTGTTGACACTTAGCTATCCACTAATTTCAAATAAAAATGCAATTATATATAGTATCCAAACTTGTCAAGTTTCCAAATGAGGAGTAATAACATTATAATGTTAAATTTTTAATACATATATAAGTTGGCCTTATGCCTTAAGTCTTGCACCAAAAATATCTTGGCATATAGTTTAGAAGTACATTATGAAAAGCATAAAGGAACTATATATTGGAAAATGGTAGTAATACCCTTAAGAAATAGCATAGTATCAATAATTTCACTTTTGAAATTATAAATGGAATAGTGATACTTCAGAGCATATTGTAAACAAACTCATTTGTTACAGCGATGGCTATGGTGTGTATCCTAGACCCCAACATTAATTATGTGCATGGAAGGATGTAAATCCCAGCCCTAATGTATCATCGAATCAAGGACGATTTCTACCTTAAATATCCAAACATCAAAACCTTGAAGGTCTGGTATCAAATCTATTATTTGCGATCTGTACAAAAATAGTAAGAGCATTAGCTATATAATAACAATGTAAGCCTCAGGTTACCCAAAGGATCCATTCATTAAAAAGAAGAAAAAACTAGTTAGTATCCAGGATCATAATCTCAGTGAGAGAAAACATAAATGTCGACATATACATTAAACAAGTAACCATAAAATATTCTTACAACAAAGTTAATAGTTAAGTATTTCAATAAAATGTTACATCATTGAATTCAGATAAAGAATGATAAATGCATAGTGTCATTACAGCTCATTATAGCTCATTACACAAATAGCGATAAAATAAATAGCATAATTATCCAGACAAATGCATGTAATTGAATTGGGGACGTCATGAGATCAATAATTATAACATCATGTTGTTACGACACTTTAAAAACAACTCATAACTATTGGTGTCATCTTTCTTAACATACAACTGAATTGTTACTAAAAGGGACTAAAACGGTCAGTACATACTTCCACATTATAAATATTAGCGTTTATTACCATATGAAAAAAATTTAATTTTTTGTGAAATTTGGGGATGTTACATGTGGTATCAGAGCACAAGTTTAGACAGTAGGCCTGGAAGAGGCTAAACTCGCGCAATTAGAATTGAAAACAGGAAATACAAATTACAGATTTTGTTTTGTTTAAATTGTTTTCTGTTGAGCATATTTTATATTTAGTTTGCAGATATGGAAGGACAAGAAGAGTCAGCAGAGGACAGGTCCCATCATAATGAACAAAAGAATAATGATCAAGAACACATTAATGCATAAAATATATTTTTCGAATAAAATGATAATTCATCTGAATTATTGAGAACAGTTAGAGACTTAAAAACTGAGATAGGAACTGTTAAAGAAGAAAATGAACGAATATTAAAAGTGCAAGAAGAACTAAATCAGATTTTATTGGAGAAGTTTCATAATAACGGGAAAGATAAAAGAAGAGAAGTAAATTCTGAATCTGGAACCATGTCCTACCAACATAAGGGTAAGAAACTAAAATTTTCTAACTATGAAAGTAGCTCTTCTTCATAAATTAACGTAAAATCACATAGGAAAAGCACAAGTATTCCAACGATAGTAGTGAAAGTGACTACTATACTAAAAGGAAGAAGGACAAACCTTACGAAGAGATTTCTGGGGAATTTAAGAAGATAAAACCCCCAAATTTTAATGGAGAAACTGAAAAAGGAGAGGAAGCCGAAGCATGGTTGTCCAATATGAAGAAATATTTTCAGATTTACAACTATTCACATCAGTTAAAATCTAAAATGGCAATCTATAATCTGACGGGAAAAGCCGACATCTGGTGGCAATATTTCAAATGAGTAAAAAGTATAAATGAAAAGCGCATGAATTGGCACACTTTTAAAAAGTAATTTAAAAAGAAATTCCTGTCAGGACAATACTTTGAGGAATGAGCTAAAGAGTTCTACGATTTAATGTTAGGAACCATGAGCATGAAGGAATTAAGGAGCAAGTATTTAAGTTTATTGAGATATGTGCCTTACATAACTAAGGAAAAACCCAAGGTACAGAGACTTTTGAGATGCCTACCTTCTCATATAAGGGACATAATTGAGTATGGCGACCCTAAGACCCTTGAGGAAGCCATGAGAAAGGAAAATTTCTATTATGAACAGAGCAGAAGAAGGGAAAGCATACCTAGTTGGAAGGATAAAAGGCCCAATAATTTTGAACAAAGAAAGAAATTTTGGAAATAATAACTCACGTAATTTCCCTAATAGAAAATTTCAAGGAAATAATCAAAGAAGAAATACACAACAAAAATTTACGGCTATAAGAAACAAATATCTACCCAATAATTATGTTAAGAACAATGAACAGAAAGAACCTGTTAAATGTTGGGATTGTCAAGCACCTCACTATGCAACAAACTATCCACGTAGGAAGAGGGATGTCAACAACATACATACAGTGTAGGAGGAGGCTGATGTTGGTGACTTAGCGCAAGAAATGCCCAAGATCAATGCAGCCTTGGAAAACAGATAGGCTGATCATCAAACTTCCATGATTGAAGTAGAAGGTATGCTGAAAGGTAAACCCACTTTTATTTTAATTGATCCATGAGATAGTCTTAGTTATGTGTCACCTGATTTAGTAAAAGGTTGTAATCTGAAAGTAGAAAAGTTTGAAAAATCATGGTTGGTTCAATTAGCTACCGAGACTAAAAGGAAAGTAGTTGATTATGTAAAAGACTGTGAATTATTGATGAATCAGCTTAGGACTCATGTTAATCTTAATGTATTACCATTAGGTTCTTATGATGTTTTAATCAGAATGGACTGGCTAGAAAAGCATAGGGTAGTGTTAAATTGTTTTGAAAAGACCTTTACTTGTTTGAATGATAAATGTGAAACGGTAATAGTAAAAGGAATTCCTAGAAAGACTTCAGTTAGACATATTTCTGCACTACAAGTTAAAAAGGTTGTTCATAAAGGTTGTAAGTTGTTTGTTGTAAACGTAATTAATGAAAAATATACAATTAAGGAAGATAAGTTAAAACCGGAAGACATACCGATTATAAAGGACTTTTCCGATGTATTCCTAGAAGAAATTCCAGGACTGCCTCCGAAAAGGGAATTAGATTTCACCATTGAGCTCGTACCAGGTGTGGTACCGAACTCAAAGGCTCCTTATGGAATGAACTTCTAGAACTTAATGAACTAAAATCACAATTAAAGGAACTAATTGATAAAAATGACATAAGTCCAAGTGTGTCTCCATGGGGAGCACTTGTCATCTTCGTGAAAAAGAAGGATGGTATCTTGCGTTTATGCATAGACTACCGTCAATTAAATAAAATGACCATTAAAAACAAATATCCCTTGCCTCACATAGATGATATGTTTGATCAATTACACGCTACAATGATATTATCTAAAATAGACTTAAGATCTAGGTATCATCAAGTCATAATTAAAGATGAGGACATCTTTAAAACTGCTTTCAGAACTCGCTACAGGCACTATGAGTTCGTGGTTATGCCTTTTGGGATAACCAATGCCTCGACAGTTTTCATGTGTCTAATGAATAATGATTTACATAATTACTTGGATAAATTTGTAGTAGTATTCATTGATGACATTCTAATTTATTCAAAGACTAAATAATAACATGACTAACAATTAAATATAATTTTACAAGTGTTAAGAGAACACCAACTATATGCTAAATTCAGCAAATGTGATTTCTTGAAAGATAAAATACAGTATCTTGGGCATGTGATATCTAAGGATGGAATCACAGTCGACCCCAATAAAATAAGAGAAATTAATGAATGGCCTCCCCTTAAGGATGTAACCGGTGTACGTTCGTTCATGGGAATTACAGGTTACTATCGAAAATTTATTGAAGGATTCTCAAGAATCGCAAATCCCATAACCTCCTTACAGAAAAAGGGGAGGAAATTTCTTTGGGATCAAAAGTGTGAAGAGAGTTTTAATAAATTGAAAGATATTTTAGCAACTGCACCTATAGTAAAAATTGTTGATCTAAACAAGGACTTTGTTGTATGCACTATCACATGCAATGATGGCCTTGGCAAAGTCTTAACGCAAGAAGGCCATGTAATAGCGTATGAGTCAAGGAAGCTAAAAATTCATGAAAAGAACTATGCCACTTATGATTTGGATTTGGCTGCCGTAATACACGCTTTAAAGATGTGGCACCATCACCTCATTGGAAGAAAGTTTTCATTAATGATAGATAATAAAGGCTTAAAATATTTGTTGGATCAACCAAATCTGAACGTAAGGCAAGCTAGGTGGTTAAATTTCCTTAGCGAATATGATTTCGAGATTCAACACATTAAGGGTAAAGAAATTAAGGTAGCTGATGCCTTAAGTAGAAATGCAAGAATTAATTTTGTGGCAGCAATCAGTTCTTATAAAATACATTTGGAAAATCATATTGAAGAAGGGATAAAATATGATGAAATTTACCAGAAATTAAGACAAATAGTTGCAGAAAATAATTCTGAAAATTTAATGACAGATTTTAGTTTGATTGAGAATGGTTTAATGTTGTATAAAAACAGGTTGTATGTACCTAATGTACTTGAATTTAAGTTGTTGATTTTAAATGAATTACATAAAAGTCCCATTGATGCCTCGAATATCATAGCATCAATTAGCAAGGGATTCTCCCCAGTAAACGATCCCAATTAGATCGCTTACCGTTTGGTGTAGGGAAGCCATCTAGTTAACGGTTCCGGCTACTGTGTAAGGTTTAAAGATTTGTTTATTTTGCACCGGTTACGGCCCGATCCACCGTTTATATTTTTTATGTTTAAGATGATATGCATGTGCCCTAAATTAAATGCATGCGTTAAACAAATCTATTATAAGCTAATTAAATCTAAATTAACCTATCCTTATAAGGAGCAAATTTAAAGAATGAGTAATAAACTTGAAATGCACCCAATAACTTCACAGATAGCTATTAATATGGAAAGAAGCATTTACAGCAGAAATAAAGATTATCCAAGATAGCTTCGATAAAGATAAACATTCTATTACCCCTTTAACACAAAAATTTTGCAAAGGAAACGAAATAATTCATAGCAGAGAATTAATTCACAATAGTTAGGAAAGATCTCACAGGAAATGTATGAAAGATGCAGAAAAAGTTCAGCAATTATCCAACACGATCCCAAGCAAAGCGCTGTGCAGGATTCCACATGCCAAAACGATTTTCTTATTCATGTAGCAGAAATAGTTCACATACAAGATAGAAATGTCCTTTCACTTGCCAAAAGTCCCCTCGATTCCCTTCTAATCAGCTATATATAGCTTTACAAAATGTGCTAGGAGCTACCACCTATACCCTAACCATTTATATTCCTCTAATTTGTCTTGTAGTGCTGATATTACAAAAGAGGAGAAATATCCCAATTCATTTTACAAAAAGGAACGGGGTTTAAAACCCACAAGTCATTTCAATAATTCAAAGGTATAAACATAAAATAGAAACCAAAGAGGCATGCTGGCTTTCATTAGTCAGACATTAGCGAATGTGAGCTATCGCTGAGCTGGCTCCTTGGTTGACTTGGGTGCTTCTAAGACTGGTTTCTTCTGAAACTAACGCTACTACAGCAAGTGGAACACTCTCTAAGGTCGAAGCTTGGTTGGCGGCCAGTGCCCTGTCTACCTCTTCTATGTAATTTCCCCACTGATTCGCTTCCATTACAATATTGATTCCAACCAGGGGAATCATAAATCTAAGAAACACTTATTGCTTGGCAAGCTCTTCTGCTAGGATAATCATTTCTGCCATAGTGGCTTGGAGACTTTCTTCTAGGCAATGTTTATGAATAGCAAGTTGGCTGATAAATTGGTGCAGGTATTCTGAAGTCAAAATGTCAAGCTTCTACACATATTCACTTTCTTCCTTTAGCCCCTCATTCAAGTCAGATAAACGTTGTGCTCTATCTGGAAATTCTTATATCCCTTGGGTCATGGCCATCTAACAACTTTCCTATGTGGCTTGTATTTGAGAATACAAATTCTTGCACTGCTCATAAGTAGCTAGGGCTATGGTGGCCAACTTTACTCCGCAATCTTTAGAATAATCTAAGGTGCACACATCTGCTCTGTATTCAACAACAGACTTAAGGAGAAGAGTTGTAAGGAACTATGATTTCGCTTCTCTCCACTCAATGTGTTTCTTAATCTCTCCACTGATGCGTGCATGCTTCCTCCTGACCCTAGTGGCTTCGACATTGATTTCCTTTACCTTGGCCATTATTGCCTTTAATTTGTAGATTTCCTCTGATAGAAGTTCTTGGAAGCCGTAGGTCCTTCTTAGTATTTCACAGGCTTGATCATGGAAGGGGCTAATGTCTCCCATTTTGTTGTTTGCCAGTTCCAATTGTCGTTCTAACAATTCGTTGCCTTCTTGCAACTTTTCCATGTGTTCCTTCAAGTCATCGATCTACTAAACATTGTCAAACTTCTCTGATTCAAGCTTTAGGTTTTTATCTTCAAGTTCTCCCTTTTCTGCCTCTAACGCCCTTACTTGCATTGCCAAATCTCTCCTATCAGCTTCCAACTGTTGAAGGGTTTCATGTAATTCTTCCTTTTGGGATGTGAGATCATCATTATTTTCGATCATTAAATTTGCATAATTTTTCTCTTTGACTAATGCCTCCTGCAACTCACGGGCTCTCTCTTTCTCTAGACTCAATTTATCCCATAGTATGTTGACATTGTCGGTGGTTTCTAGAACAACGGACACAGAAATAGATGCCATGAGTTGGGGGTCATGTTCGGTACCTTGCATGACTGTGGTTTCATGCCTGGTGACAATATCTGGTTGAAAAGGCCTCTTCACCCTAGTCACCGTTTCTTTAACAATGGGTTTCCTCTTTTTGTTATAAGTGAACTTATCCCATTGGGACACCTTGCTATTCTTGGATGGTGTAAACGAGACGAGTGGAAGGTTTCTTATGGGGGAATTCATATCCATGTCTTGTGTGCTTGGGATTTTGGGGTCAGCATCCTCTTTGGATTTCTTTTCTTCTTATTCTTTTCTTTGTGCCTCTTCCTCCTACTCCCTTCTTAGTGTGTCATCTTCTTCCTACTTCGCATTTCTTTCCAATCTGATCCTCTCTTCTTCTCGAATCCTCTTTGCTTCAGCTTCAGCTACTTGGGCTCTTAAAGTCTCTTCTTCTTAGAGTTTATCCTCTTTTTCCTTGTTGATCATTTTCTTAGATTTCTCTTGCTTTTTCTTGGCTTGTTTTTGGAGCCTTTGTTCTTCTTTCGAGAGAGTCTTAGCAGTCCTCAAGGTACCCTTTTCTCACTGCTGATCTATTTTCTCCACAACATTAGAGCTCGAGCTGGCTCCTCCTTTGCCAAGTTGAAAAATTTGTAGCTCAGTCATATTTCTAACCCCTCTATATGCTTCCTCCTCTTGATCATAATAGTTAGCATATTCAAAGGGAGTGGAAATTTCTTTGCAATGTTGTGCAGCTTTACCTTGTCGATCATTTCTATGAAAAATATTTCCCCCAAAATGAAAGCTTTTCAACTCCACGACAAAATCTTCTACAGTTGTAATTCCTGAGAACTTGTAGGCCCCAACATAGAAAGTTAAATGCAGGAAAGTAGATTTCTTGGCCTTATACAAGGTACTATGAATTCCATCAATGAAGACATGTCTTACTGCCTCCTTGTGGACTATATAATCCGCAACATACCTAGGTAGGATATACGGGGATTTTGAGCCCCCATACATTCTTATGTAGGTACCTTCTGGCGAAAGATAGAAATCACCATATTTCTCCAAAACTTCCATGGTGTTCTCAGATAGGCAGTTGGGTTCTTCATTAAACATTAATTCATATAGGGGCATGATGAACTCCTCACAAATGAGTTTGTAATGCCTCTTGTAATTCTGATCCCAAAAAATTTTGTAGGCGATGAACACTGCTCCATCCGTCGAGTTCCATATGCATCCCAACTTGGGAAAGGGTCATTTCACCACAATACAATCTATCAAGTAAGATGCCATATAACATTATGCCTTCCTCTCCACTAACCCTTCTCATGCAGCCATTATAGCTGATGATAGGCTTTCTGAGAGAATATCATCCCAATTGAAAATTGTCCCTTTCAAAGCTACATAGTGGATGATGGGAACCCATTGCAGCATGAACATCGTCCCATCGGGTCTTCCGAATATTTTGCTCAACATGAGAGCGATCAGTCTGAAAGGGGGCCTCATATTCTGAACCTCGTACTCCTCACTATCCTTTTTTCTGATTTGTTTGCCCAAAATTAACAGCTTCCTAGACATCTCTAGATTATCCATCTGGATATCTTCCAACCATGCATCATCAAGCGTTTGTTGGGATTTGGGAAACTTGTAAGCCATTGAGATATAGGATGGGTGAAATGAGGCATAAGCCTTTCCTTTGTTGTCTGCTATAACTCTTATCTCGGTGTTGGCATGCTGCAAAATGCATCCAATTACTTCTTAGCATGGGAAGAGATCTGGACGTGTGGCTGCCTTGGATATACAAGAGTTTCTGATGTTCTGATATAAATATTCTTCCTCAAGAAGAGCTTCAAGGAAGTCTTGATCTCTTATCATACGGTATACGTCTCCCCAATTTACTTCTGGAGGCACTCCTGTGGTGCACTTAGTATCGTGGAATGTAGTTTCTACTCTTGTGCTTTCTTCAGTTTCCTTTGACTTTCTCTTGCCACCTTTGGCCATTTTTGAAAAATCCTGTAGGGATATGATGCAATGTCAGTGATTATCATTCTACTCATATTATTGAGGCCTAAAATGCCGACTGAAAGCTTCAAATTTGTTTCACTACTGATTTGCAAACTTTAAATGGCTCTTCTTTTCTAGTTTAGACATCTATATATGCTATTTCATAATCCCTATGCAAAACTAAAATGTTTTAGTAGGGCAATATATTACACTTATGAAAATAAAGGACATGCATTCCAAAATGACAAACCATAATCACAAAGCGATTCTGAGTACTGCTTTAAAACAGTGTAAAATTTCACAGTTGGGTAAGAATACCAACGCTCTTCATAGAAGGGTGGACAGGTTGGTTTGCAGATTTACAAAACTGATTGCTTAATGGGTGCCTAGGGTCCCGGGGTGTCCATGTTCATACGAGCAAGACTTTGGTGCATTTGAACGAAGAAACAAAAGGTATGGGTTGCTTCGGCCTTGATCAAACTACACAACTTGACGTGGATAAGGAAAAAAGAATAGAACCATACACATAGCATTTACCTTAACCACACAATCTAGTAGATGAGGCTTGACAGGGTACTTACTTGTTAAAATACGATGGTAGGTAGGTGTTGATACCTCAACGGAATCAGTGAGCCTGTAGCAGGTGCTTACAAACTTGGATGGGAACGGAATGAGCGCTCTTGACCAATGGAAATAATGAAAACCCAATGGGGTTCATGCCCTATATACATAAAAATGGTATGTGCGAGCCATTATTAGGGTGGTAGCAAGCCATTAAAATGGGGTTAAAGCAGCGTACGGATGGGTCAAATCGACCTTTTCATAATAAATGCGACCACCAAAAATCGGAAAGATTGAGTTTGCCCGCCGTTGCAGGAGAATTGTCCGAACGTTTTCGCGAAAGGAAAGCATGACGCTATGCATTGGCCAACTTAAGTGAGTTTGTCTGCTTTTGTGGAAGAGTTACTTGAAGACCTTCGCTATTTCAGGAAAGATAGATGAGTCCTCCCACAAAGATGACTTATTCATAAAATTCCAATCGCTTGCGGGAGAGTTGGGCGAATTCTCCCGTTGTTGCAGAGAAAATTGGTGAATTGCTTCCATCATGGGCTCACTTGGTCAAAGGTTTTGCTTTTTTGGAAACTTAAGATGAGTCTTCTGCCATGGCTTGACTTGGTCCTTTTCTTCATCCATTTCAGAAAGTTTGGACCAACCCTTCTGCCATTGCGAAAATGTTATCTCAGAACTTCCGTCGTTTCGGCTCAGTATCTTGAGTTTTACTTAGGCAAAAAAAGAAAATGAACTCAACGAGTAAGGCAAGTAAAAGACCTTTCTTCAGGGGAAAAGATAAGTAACAGAGACTATGATATTAAGATATTCTTAGGCAAAATTCCTCTCAAAAGCATAAAAGGAGGGTGGGGGGGCCCCAATATTTTCAAAACATTTGGGGGGGGGATGTTGCGGCAACAACAAATGGCGATTCGCTGGCGAACACAGATCTATGAAACAAACTCATCTCAAGGTCAGGAAACTTACAAAGTGCTAACTACATGTGCAACCAAATGTCTCCATAGTTTAGCTTCGAAGAATGCAGTGATCACTCTTATCATAATGGTGATAAAGGGAAAGGCAGCTTTGACACTGATTTCTTTAAAACTCTCTAAGGGCCAAAGCGTGGCGTTTATTTTAAAATTATGTCTTCCAGAAGCTTACTAGTATAGGACTCCACAGGATCGTGACAATATCTCATAGGCATATTTGTTTGTTCCTCATTCCCATGCTTTTTACATCTTTTTGGATGTTTATTTAATTCACGACTTTTAGCTGCTCTGAGTCTTCTAGAAATAAGTTTCTCCTGCTTTCAAAATTTTGATATAAGTTCTTCAATCCAAAGTGTCCTTTTGTGTGAGCAGAAGATTTATTTGATTTCATGCTTCACGGATGGAGAAGAACCTTGCTGGGCCGGTTTATTTGAACAACTTCCTTCAGATTCCTTGATTTACAAGTTTCTTTTATTTTCTCAGCCATCCTTTAATTGAGGGGAGAATTTCTGGAAACCAAACTCTTTGACATATGCCTTTTGGATTTACTTGCAGCATGGGATCATTTTAAATACCATATATCTGTGAGACATGCTTCTTCTCCATGTGTCTGCCATAGTTAACTTCTTGAGACAGCTATTAATGTTAGAATGAATGGGGCCCTAAGAGAGTTTTATGGAAATGCTAGATCTTAGCTATTTGACAGGGTTATTTTGACCAAACAGAAAAGAGGATCGTTGCATTCTAGGAAACCAATCAGTGGAAGAAAAGCTACAAATATGTATTCCCTTTATCGATGAGCTTCTTTATGACCATCTTTCTGAGTTTTTATGGAGTCTCATTTATTCATCTACACCACAATTGAGCTTGGCTTTAAGGACTTTATCAAAAAGAGAAACAAACAAAACAAAAGAAAACAAATCAAGCTAACAAGCAAACTAAAGGATAATCAAAGCAATTAAAATAAAACAAAACAAAAGAAACAAACCAAACAGAAAAGATAGTGTTTTATTTATGTATAAGAGCCCGCCCAGGACTCATGCGAAGTATTGTTTCAAGGCGAGGCCATTAGAAGGAATATTTACTTCCTCCCCTTGTAGCTCTTTCAATTTATAGGTCGACGGGCCAAGATTTTCGGAAATTTGGTAAGGTCCAACCCATAAGTGTTGAAATTGCATGTGCATTCCCCTACCATCATGCTAGTGGTCCCATTTCAGAACTAAGTCACCTACTTCGAAATTCCTCTTACCATATTTTTTCTTATCAAACCATCTTTTGACTATGTCTTGGTGATGGTGGAATTGGTCTTTGGCCTTTTGTCGTGATTCTTCAAGTTTCAGCAGGGTGTCGATTCGTGATTGGAGGGCTTGACTGCTAGAACCTTGGGAAGCTTGGGACAACTATAAGTATGGGAGTAAAATATTCAGAGGGAGAATGGCTTCCTTACCATAGACCAGAGTGAAAGGATAAATTCCTAAGGAATTCTTGGGAGTGACCCTATCTGCCCATAGAGCATTCGGAAGGGCTATGTGCCAGCTTCTCTGGTTTTCATGTTCAGTTTTCTTAAGAATTCGAATGAGATTTTTATTGGTAAAATCAACTAATCCATTCCCTTGGGGATAGTAATTGGCTGAATAATGCAGTTTAATTCCTTTCTCATACATGAATTCATTAATTTTTATTAACAAAAAATAAGGTGCATTATCAAAGACTAGGGAAATTGGAACCCCAAACCTGGTTATGATGTGTTCCTCCAGGAAGTTGATGACTGCATCTTCATTAACTTTACGCAGCGGGACAACTTCAACCCATCTTGTAAAATAATCTATAGTCGTTAGAATATAACGGTGTTGGAGCGAGGAATTAGGGTTGATTTCACCGATAATGTCTATACCCCATTGCTCGAATGGTTTAGAGATAATAACTGGCTGCAAGGGTCCAACTGCCTTTGGTAACTTTCTGGCGCTTCTTTGGCATATGTCACAATTTCTAGCATAGGCACAGGAATCCCTTAAAAGAGTGGGCTAATAGTATCCAGCTCTAAGAATTTTGTGAGTTTTAGTATCTCCAGAATAGTGCCCTCTAGCAGGGCCATCATGTAATTCTTTGACGACTTTGCTTGCATCTTCTTTCTCCAGGAATTTGAGGAAAATGCTATCATAATTCTTCCTAAAGAGGACTCCTTCAATGATTTGGTATGTTGTTGATTTGAGACGGAGAGCTCTTCTTTGCTTCGGATTCCAGTGCTCTGGCAAGTAACCTGGATGTAGATAATGCACTAGGTCCCTGTACCAAGACTCCGATGTTGTAAAAATTGGACATACATCAATCATGTTCAGTTTGGCTTCATCCCTCCAATCTCGCTCTTCATCAGCTGGATATTCAGTGAACAATTTGCATAGACCTTGGCCTTTGATAATAGTAGCTGGATTGAATTCTAAGTCATACTCTTGAAGTGCAGTGACCCAGTTTCCTCTTCTTTCTCCCAATTCTTTCTGAACGAAAAGAGATCTGACCGCGAGATGAGGAACTATGACTTTAGTTCTATTTTTTAGGATATACGGCCTAAACTACTTTACTGCTTTGAAAACTACATATGCTTTCTTATCTACCACGGGGTGGTTCAGTTCACCGCTCTGCAGACCAGTGCTCATAAAAGAGATTGGGTATTCATCTCCTGATTCCGCCTTTTGAGTAAGCACAGCTACGAGAGAGTTATCAGAAGCAAAAGTGTACATTATAAAATATTTATCGAAATATGGACTTCTTAAAGAAGGTGCCTTGGCTATAGCAGCTTTGATTTCTTTGAATGCAACCTTTTCCAAGTCTGTCCACTTAAATTGTACACTGTGCTTGACCATTTGTTGCAAAGGTTTAATGATCTAAGCGAAGTCTAGTATGAACCTTCGAACAAAATTTATGGTGCCCATGAATGATTGCATGGACGTTTTACTGTGGGGCATGAGAATCTTGTCGATAGCTTGTACTCTCTCTTGATCTATCGATATTCCCTCCTTAGAAATGATATGGCCCAAAAGTTTTCCCTCAAGAATAGCGAAAACACTTTTCTTAGGGTTTAAAGAGATACCATACTTTCTGCAACAATCAAAGATTTGCTTTAGGTGAAAAACATGGTATTCCCTTTCCTTTGAGAAAACTGTCACATCATCCAAGTATACCACAACACATTGACCACCCAATCCTCAGAAAGCAATATGCATGGCTCACTGAAAGGTAGCTCCTACATTGATTAAGCCAAAAGGCATTCTTCGATATGCGAAGGTTCCCCACTTTGTACGAAAAGTGGTTTTGAGTCAGTCTGCTTCCGCTACTAGCACTTGGTTGTAACTAAAGAAAACATCTAGTGGAGAGAAAAGATCTGATCCTGACACCATCTGCAAGATTTGTTCCATTGGGGGCACAGGGTAGTTGTCTTTATTTGAAGCTCTGTTTAAGTTCCGGAAATCTATACACAATCTGATCTCCCCTGATTTCTTCTGCACAGGAACTAAATTAGCCACCCATTCAGAATGTCGGACTTTAAAAATAATCTTGGCATCCAACAATTTTTTTAACTCTTTATGTATTAGAGGCTTGAGTGCCAGATGCATCCTTCTTAACTGTTGCTGAAAAGGTTTGACACCCTCCTTCATTGGTATTATATGTTGAATGATGCGGGTATCATATGTCTTTAGATATTCATAAGTCCATGCAAACACATCTTTGTATTGCTGGAAAATTTTAATGAACTTTATCCTTTCTTTCGGTGTACAACATTTACCAAGATTGATATACTTTGGTTCAACTTCTATGCCCAAGTTTATTAATTCGTGTTGCATGGCCGAGCTGTGGGTTTTTCCATTTATAGGTCTTCTAAACTTGTTTTTCAAATCAAATAATGCTTCAAGAGTTCTTACGCCTTTGGGCATGAATTTTCCTCTCACAATTGTGTTGGAGAAAACTCACTATGGCTTGAAGTGTACCATAACAGATAGATGACTACTAGAAATCAACTTAATTCTCAGAACTATGCTATATTGTTGATGTATATGTAACTTCGGAATGTATTTCATATATGTATGTTGTATATACTCCTATAGAGATGGTATTATTCCTCTATACGGAAGTGTCGTCATTTATATTGTAAATGTCGTAACTTATACTTGATGGGTTATTAGACCACCTTGTTGGGGTCGGCCCTGTATAAGTCATGTGGGTCAAAGGGTTATTAGACCACCCTATTGGAGGTCGGCCATGTGGTTCAAAGGGTTATTAGACCACCCTATTGGGGGTCGTCCCAGTCAGCATTATGTTATGTGGTTAAGTTCGAGCCTACATGATTTATGTAAAAGGCAAGTCAAGTCAAGTATAAATAGAGTGCGGGAGGCACTCTATTTGATCACTCACTTCTCACTCATGCACTCAAGGAGGAGTGGCGCACTTATGGAGGAGGAGGATCTGCTACTAGGATATGTCTATCTCTCATGTTTGGGTTGTATCATTGCTCTATCTATCTCTGAGGAAGTTATTGGGGTTTTTCACCTTTATGGTTTTGCCCAAGTAAATCTTTGTGTCTCTTGTGTGCTTGCATTATTGTCTCCATGAATGATATGTTGTAGATTTACTGTACATGTTGTTCTCTTAGTTAAGATCCTAGATCAGATTGAAGTAAATTCTGAAAAATTTAACATGGTATCAGAGCTAGCTTGAAAGAAGGCATGATATGGCATGTATGACACTTGTTGCACTTACGATGCTAGGGCTTGATATAGCAAAAACCAGTCATCGTAGCACTTTCGCTATAAATCCGATTTGGTGAAGTTTTCGGATCTGAAATATTTACAGGTCGAATATTAAATACCCATGTACCTTGTATCCAAAGGAAAACCTCTAATTCGTTGTACTTTGTGATTTATGATCTGTACAATATAGGGTTTCTGCCTCTTCCAGATCTGAGTCAAAATCAGGTGACCATGGGAAAAAGGTCATAAATTGGGCTAGGAAGATCCAAATGAAATTTCATAAAAAGTGACAGGTAGTACACAGACTGTACTATTTGAGAAAAAAATTACAGAGGCTGAAGTGGAACCAATGACACGTGGCACTCCGTACAAGTTTGCTCTCCTATATTATCCCATAAACAGGTCACATTGCGACACTTGGCATAACTCTCTCTCAGAGAGTCCAATTGAGGTCATACCTATTGTGATGGAAAGATAACAGGGCGATCTATCTTGGAAAAAACTTTCAAAGGCCGAAGTTCAAACAGTGACACGTGGCATGCCGTACAAGTTCGCTCTCCTGTATTATTCCAAAACAGGTCACGTTGCGACACTTGGCATAACTCTCTCTCAGAGAATCCAATTGAGGTCAGACCTATCAGGATGGAAAGATAAGAGGTCGTGCTATCTCAGGAAACTTTTTCAGACCCTATGGATCGAAAAGTTCGGAGGTACACCAGAAACAATTAGGTACATATTTCTATCAAAATAGAATTATTTTTTAGTACCTTCATTCATGGCTTCCGGAATTTAGGGCTTCGGAGAAAGTTGGAATTTTTGTAATCGGAGACCACGGCTGGATGCTACTCATCAAAATAGAAATTTAGAGACCAAGATCATAATTTTTGGTTGGGTAGAAGGCCGGGCTTGATTAGACCCTAGTTCGGGACTTTGATTAGAAAAGTGGAAAATTAGGGCTTCTGTAAAAATGGGAATTTTTGAAATTTGTGACCACGGCTGGAAGCTCCTCAGAAAAATAGAAGCTTAGAGCTTTGGATCAAACCTTTTGATTGGGAAGAAGATTGGGCTTCATCAAACCCCAGTTCAGGGTCACGTCCAGTGAATCTGGAAGTTTCAAAGGAAAAATTGAGGAGTGAAACTTTGCAGTTTTGAAATTCTAAGCATACCAGCTTGATCAGCTCATCAAGGCGCATATTTCTATCCTTTCGGAAGTTTGAAATTCAAAGTTTGAATTTTGGGGGTTTCTCTGACAAACCCTAATCCAGCTCCAGATCCAGTTCTTGCAAATCAAGTGGATTGGGTTAATCCTAGAAGAAGATGGATTGGTCACCTGCATAAGTGAAGAAGTTCCTGTTTCAGAGGGAGATGAGGCTAAGGCCTTACATAAGAAGATTACAAGCGATCTCGACAGGTATGACTCATTGAGGTATGTTTCAAGATTTGTTCATGATTAAGTTTATGGTATGTTTGTCTTCATGTTATTACGGTTAGTACAATCTTGATTTTAGATTTGTCGTATCACCTTAACAAAATTATGAATGCATGATAAAAGATATTAATTGGTTAGGGTGTTGACACTTATGATTGTACTAATGCATTATGGTTTTGTATGAGGTTTATGTTGTCTGCTAACATAAAAGGTACACCAAGAAAGACAAATCATGTTCTACTTCAAGAACGTATGATCATGGTGACATGAAGACAAGGATTCATCCATTTTCATGGATCACATAGAAGATCTACTTTCGAGGTATGTATAGCTTGTTTCTACAATGGTTAACTTATGAGACATGTAGGTTACTAGCACAAGTCACTGAAGAGAACTAGAAGAAATTATGCGGGTATGTTAGACATAACTAGCTAGCATGCTAATCCAGGTATGTTTTTCCTATATCAAGCTAGAATCCTACCTTATGTTAGGATCTTATACTGTTGTGTTGTTGATAATGATTATTCATGAAGTCATAGGTTTGAATAGTCATGGTTGTATGCATATTGTAATTGATGATATGACTAACCAGAAGAATCATGAAGGTATAGGTTTGAGTAATTATAGGTTTAGACATGTTATGTTTCTTATGATTTGACTAACCATAAGAATCGTACATAAACCTTGAATGCTAATGCTTATTATTTCTGTTTGAAATGATCATGACTATACATGCTTGAGATTATTGTGTTTTGATTAATTATACTAATGAATTATGTATCAGACCTAGAGGATAACACAATAATGATACTAACAAGTATGCATAGCAATCAAGAATGTATATAAGTTTAAGGACAGGTAATCTAGGAAGCAAAGATCAAGAGGGAGCACACTGCAGTAGTTTCTACAAGGATGCAGATATTTAGAGGGAGTTGACCACTTCTCACAATCCACATAAGAATGGAGTTGCAGAAAAGAAGCAAAGACTGAGAGGGAGTCAACCCAACAAACACACAAAGATAAGTATTTGAATTATCATTACTTGCATATTTTATTGTTTAAATAATATTGTTCAAATAATGTATATAATGATGTTCCTAGAATTAGGTTGTGTATTATGCATAATTAGAATAGTTGCATTGATGAACAGTATACTACTAATATGCATGGGTAAGTGGCCTATGGCACTGTACAACATTCCATTGCTACTTATCTAGAATGAAACCTCTTTGCTGACATGTTGGGAGTTGTGCACACTCTTAACAATGTTCTGGTAGAGATTGGAAGGCATCTAGAAAGTTACGGAATATGGATAAATGTTGTTTTGAAGCATTGGCTAAGATAATTGCATGACTGTATGACATATTTAAGAATTTGTTCTAAAAACTATGAGATGTTTTCTAATCATGCAATTTAACTTGTTGTGTAGGAAAGATCGTATGCCATCACCTACAAAAGAAGAACTACAACATTTGTTCAGCAACAAAATTATCTATTGAAGATATTGAAGTTCCCAGGATATGGGAAGAATGCCATGATCCGTCAATCATGAAGAATGATGTTTGGGATGTAGTCCCAAGACCTGAAGGGAAATTTGTTATGACTTCCATATGGATCTATCAAGATCAAGCATGCTGCAGACGACAGCATAGAGAAATATAAAAGTGATGAAATAGAAGATACACCAGATGGATTTCAAGATAGCTTTCTTGAATGGTGTAGTTGAAGAAGAAGTGTATGTGGAGTAGCCACTTGGTTCTGAGACACATGATAGGAAATCATATATGTGCAGAACTTGGTATAGTAGGATAGGCAGATTTCTATCCAGTTTGGTCTTTACCAAGAGTAAAGCGGGTTCCAACCTTTACTACAAGGTTGAGGAAGGCAATCCAGTGATACTACTATGTGGATGACCTGTTTGTATCATGTGAGGATAGATTGATTGCCGAGACACAGCGGAATCTTGCTGCCGAGTTCGAGTTGAAGAACTTGGGGATAATGCACTATTTGTTTTTGGCATGGAGGTGTGGCAGAGTGTAGATGGAATCTTCCTTGGACAAGGGAAGTTTGCAGTAGAGATCCTGAAGAGGTTCGAGATGATGGACTGCAAGGCTATGGCCACACCTATGGCATCGAACCTGAAGCACCTGTGTGATGCTTCATCTGAGCTGGTTGATGTCTCTATGTATCGCTAGATGCTTGGGTCCTTGATGTACCTGACGAACACGAGACCAGACATTTGCTTTGCTGTGAACACATTGAGTCAGTACCTGACAGATCTGAGGAGTGTTCACTTGGTTGCTATAAAGCATGTTCTGAGGTACCTGAAAGGTACAGTGGATTATGGGCTCAAGTATGAAGCGAATCAAAATTTTAACCTACAGGGTTATGTTGATTCAGATTGGGCAGGCAGTGCTACAGATAGGAAGAGCACATCTGGGTGCTGCTTCAGTATGGGATCAAGTGTGATCTCTTGGTTTAGTAGGAAGCAGTCCTGTGTAGCACTGAGTACAGCTGAGGCAGAGTATGTTGCATCCTGTTCAGCTAGTTGTGAGGCAGTATGGCTACGGAAGCTACTATCTGAGTTATTTGATCTCCCGTTGGAAGCTACTAGTATCTTCTGTGATAACCAGAGTTGTGTGAAGCTGTCCGAGAACCCAGTGTTTCATGATAGGTCGAAACACATAGAGATCAAATATCACTATATCAGGGATATGGTTCAGAGAGGAGCTATGACGCTCCTGTATGTTGCGACGGAGGAGCAGATTGCAGATGTGTTGACGAAGCCACTAACTAGGGTGAAGTTCGAGTACTTCAGAGAGAGACTTGGCGTTCTTCAGATCGAGGACACTTCGAGGAAGAAGTGATGGACACATCTGCTGAAGCGATTCCAAGCATGTTGGAAGGAGGATCCTTCACATGGCTGTGGATGTAAGCACTGGATGATGAGCATCAGGATGATGTTCTGGTTTCTGCTGGATATGATCAGTTGGGTCATTTTTATGTATGTATGTATGCATCATGTTGGATGCTAGATATGATCAGTTGGATCATTTATATATATGTACGCATCATGTTGGATGCTGGATATGATCGGTTGGATCATGTGTGTGTATTTTTTATATGCATCATGTTGGATGCTTGGACCATGTATCTGTATATGTATCAGGTGGATACATTGTATGATCAGGTATATCATGTATATTGATATGTATCAGATATGATCAGGTAGATCATGTATGTTGATGGATACATTGTGTGGATCATGTATCTATGTATCAGGTGGATACACTATGTATGATGATATGTATCAGGTAGATACGTGGTGTGCATCAGATGGATGCATTGTATGATCAAGATGATCGTGGATGACGAGCTTCTCCAGATGACATGTAGCAGGATGTTACAGTGATGATGAACAGGGTGATCATGTGTACATCAGGATGATGTATGATGAGTATCATATGATACTTTATGGCCATGGATCAGGTTGTGCAGGAAAGCATGTAATTTGTGCCCTGGGAGATTTGCAGATGGTCTTTTGTTTTTTCCTATGGCATGTAATTCGGTGCCCTGGGACATCTGTCAAATGCTCTTTCGAGGTTTTGCTTGGGAGGACATATAATTTGTGCCCTGGGAGATCTACAAATAGTCTTTCGAGGTTTTGCCTATGGCATATAATTCATTTCCCTGGGATATCTGGCAGATGCTCTTTCGAGGTTTTGTCTTATGGCATGTAATTTGCTCCTCGGAGATCTGGACAGGATGAAAAAGGCCTCAGATGCTTCAACCAGGTTTTTCCATGACCACATGTAATTTGCTCCTGGGAGATCTGGACAGGATGAAAAGGCCTCAGATGCTTCAGCCAGGTTTTGTGGTGGACCACATGTAATGTGCTTCTAGGAGATTCGATAGGTACAGCTGTGTGCTCGTAACAGCCTGGGATGCTTCAGCCAAGTTTTGTGGTGAGATCACATGTAATGTGCTCCTAGGAGATCCGACAGGTAGAGCCGTGTGCTTGTAACAGCCTGGGATGCTTCAGCCAGGTTTTGTGATGGGTCACATGTAATGTGCTCCTGGGAGATCCTACAGGTAGAGCTGTGTGCTCGTAATAGCCTAGGATGCTGCAGCTAGGTTTTCTGACACACATAATAAGTCCTGAGGATTCCATAGTATGGCCAGTGATGACGAAGACCTGTAGGTGGTGGGCCTACATCCAGTATGAAAAAGGACTGGCTCTATAGAACTTCCTATGACGAGTAGATTCAAAGATTGATTGAGATAGCAGTAGCAGTGATGATAATGATGACTCGATGATGATTATCCAGTGACGATGATCCAAAGAAGATGACTTGTGCTAGAAGACCTGTGCTGAGAAATACCTTCCTAGTTAAGAGGGAGTGTTGATGTATATGTAACTTCGGAATGTATTTCATATATGTATGTTGTATGTACTCCTATAGAGATGGTATTATTCCTCTATACGGAAGTGTCGTCATTTATATTGTAAATGTCGTAACTTATACTTGATGGGTTATTAGACCACCTTGTTGGGGTCGGCCCTATATAAGTCATGTGGGTCAAAGGGTTATTAGACCACCCTATTGGGGTCAGCCATGTGGTTCAAAGGGTTATTAGACCACCCTATTGGGGGTCGGCCCAGTCAGCATTATGTTATGTGGTTAAGTTCGAGCCTACATGATTTATGTAAAAGGAAAGTCAAGTCAAGTATAAATAGAGTGTGGGAGGCACTCTATTTGATCACTCACTTCTCACTCATGCACTCAAGGAGGAGTGGCACACTTATGGAGGAGGAGGATCTGATGCTAGGATATGTCTATCTCTCATGTTTGGCTTGTATCATTGCTCTATCTATCTCTGAGGAAGTTATTGGGGTTTTTCACCTTTATGGTTTTCCCTAAGTAAATCTTTGTGTCTCTTGTGTGCTTGCATTATTGTCTCCATGAATGATATGATGTATATTTGCTATACATGTTGTTCTCTCAGTTAAGATCCTAGATCAGAATGAAGTAAATTCTAAAAATTTAACATATATAAATGACAATGCTAAGATAATGAAGAAGATAACCAACCTCGATCCAAACGTTTGATGTAGATCCCCGTTGGAGCTTTTCCGATCTGTGCACTTGAATCTGCAAATTAGTCTTGACATCCAATATACAAAAAATACATATAATATATAAATGACATTAACATCATCAATAGCAATGGCCTGTGATATAACAAGTAAATGCAACCCAATGTAATATAAACAACATTTACAACATTAATGGATGAGAATATGAGTATTTCTATTAATAAACAAGAAGAAGTATAAAGTGATACGACCTCTTGCTGGCAACCAATAGGGACCAAGATCTGGATCAATCCACTTGTGCCTCCACCACTTCAATCCTCCATGAATGGCAAACTCAAACTAGATAGGAGTTTGGAAGGTGAACATAAAGGGTTCACAACTACAAGGATCAATGAGTGTAGACTCAAGATAGGGCAAAAATCCACTAGAGTTCTCTTGCTCTTCTTTCTCCTCCCATCCATAAGCCATATGTGCTCAATATATAGTCCTCTCAAAGGTAAGTGAAAGGACACATCGAGACGTTAGTTGGGAAGATGGAGAGCCAAAGGTCACCCAATGACTGCTTTTTGGGAGTAAAAAGTAATAAACTAGTGATTTTTACCATTTTACTTGATACGTGCAGGCTATAGTGATGCAACTCGTGGGTACGCTTGCTATAATGATGCAACAAGTGGGTCAGAGGAAAAATGAGGAAAAAATATGTATGAAGGATATAAAGTGAATCTGAGTCAGTGAAATGGATCCTACAGGCCAAAGAATGCTGATGCTCACAAGGTGGAGGATTATGTTGTAACAGATGCTCCCTAATGTGTCAGGTCAAAGACTGATGTTACAATGGCCGAAATACATTATTAAACTCAGAAGTGGAGTGATGGAGACACAAGTGGAAAGAGCATCTCACTCGTCATAATACAATAGTATCCCTGGATACATGTTGGTAGTACAACAATCTGATACAATGGCCATGAATAAACAGTACATAGTGAATACATGTCATAAGTGATCATAGCCATGATCCCTCTACAGTAAGATATGGTATCACGTTGAAAAGGAAACAACTAGTGCAAACTGGAGGTACAAATTGCTGATATCTGAGAAGTGATATCTCAAATGTAAAGTCAAAGTCATAATTAGCATACTGAATGCCACTATCGCATGGGGTCTTCTACACAAGTCTTCGACGGTGCAAGTCCCATCAAGAGAATAAAGAAGTTGGGATCGAACCTGATGTGACATCATCTGATTACTGATCAATGATGTATACCGTTAATAGACATGAGATAACCGACCAATAATGAAAATGGGCATCAAGGCATAGAGCACAATCATCGGAGTGTGAATAAATGAGTTGAAGTCAAAAACTAGTATGAATCCATCAATCAGGGGACATTGATGTATTCCCAAAACTGTCGATGGAGAGAGAACCTTCCACTAATGACCGCAAGCCTCAAGGTACTCAATCGAACTCTAAGCCTCAAGTCCTAGAATAAATGGGTTGAAGTCGACGGAACGAGACTCGCTGAAAAGAAGGCATTAAGGCATCCCCCATCAACCAGCACGAGGTACCAGCTACATTGAAATATTTGGAAGAACTCAGGTTAAACGGAATTACTAAATAAGGATGGCCGACATGCAAGAGTCAAGAGATCTGAGGAGTGGTCGACACTGGTTTCGGGACTTCCTTTGAACAAGAGCATGAGCAGATGGATAGACTCGGGTAGCATAGACTTGACATAAACTGTGAAATGCAGGAGGCATTACAAAGGGCTCCATAATAACTGGAAGCTTAACCAATCAGTGGAGAAAACTGAGAAACAAGTACAACACCTAAGGTCCAACTATAGTCCTGACTCGTAATGTACGGAGTGGAATGAATGCTCTATTCAAAGGTGACACAACAGCTGCCAACAAGAAGTAGTAACCATAATCCCATCCAGCTTTTTGGAATATTTGATTTTTTTGGTCTTTTTCATATTTGGGAAAAGCTTGAAAAAGAATAAAATTGCTTATAGTACAACAAGTGAGGGAACAAGTGTCAAATAGAGAGCAGACTAGTTCCAAGCAATGGAACATACCTATGATTAATGCAAGGAAGTGCATGTAGGATGTGGACACTCGTGGGGGATGTTCCCTCAGGGTCAAAAGGTGATCAAATTGTGAAGGGAAAATACAAGCTCTGTAGGGCTCGATAGGGAAAAGTGCTTAGGCACCAGGCTAACAACTGAGTAAGCGGGAGCCGGCACAAGGCTCAAGCGGCAAGCAGGATGATGCAATGCAATCACAATATTATATAACTGAGGGGAGTCCTTAAGGGATATGGCCAGCATAAGACAAAGTAGAGTATGAGTCTTTATCGCAATGTCATGGCGTAACTACAAAGGATTCCCAATCCTAAGGACAAACAACAGCATGGGCACCAGAATGCACAAAGGGGTTCTAACTAGGGTACCCATGTTCGGAAAATCCCTACCGCCGTATAACAACACTTCTATAGCAGTGTGAAGGTTCTGTGTCAGTTACGAAGCGAGGTCACACCTAGGGTTTATGAAAGTGGTCAACAGGTCAAATGCATAATGCACATGGAAATGACATCTAACCTATATGCCAGGTGTGAAACGTACCTATCATAGGTGTGAAATTGTCCAGAACAGCTTTCGTCAAAGAAATATGATTAAAAAATACTACTCCAAGACATTATATTAGTCCATAACGGCACAAAACGGTAAAAACTATAGACAAGTGGGTCCTGAAAATTATAAATAGTAATAAAAAATTACAATGTACAATTCACCCATTTGGAGCTTTGTGGTTAGTTTTCACCTGAAAGTTCAATTGCCAATTCTGGGAGCTACGAGCGACCACTCATCGAACCATCCGGAGCAGGTTGGTAGTCTCATCCATACCTTTCATTTCAATGCTTTCATTTTGATTTTCAGCGGTGGGATTTTTAGTTTGGCCAAGCCCTAAATGGCTTCGGCACTACCCATGGGCTGCAACTATGCAGGTCGCGGGTAGGGCAAGATACTCGCAGTCAATACACAGAATGACCGTGGGTACCCGCACCTGTATACAAGCTAGCCCACGGGTACGGCCGTGTAGTTGGTTTTTTAAAAGAATTTGACTAAACTGCTTGTTTTTCTTCACTCCAGGATGGTTCTAGAGTGGAGGGAGAGGGAGCATGACCAAGTTGATGAGGCTGTGCACAACGATGTGCAAGCATAAAAGGCATTGCAAGCATGTGGTTTGTACAAATTTTGGAGTATAGGGGGTTTGAGGACCCAAAACCTATTACTCCGCCACTTGATCGAATATTGGGATGTTGATGCACAGAACTTCAATCTCAATGGACAAATCCTCACACTGGAAGTGGACGACATCTACTTCATTACTGATTTGTCTTGTCGAGGTGAGGAGGCTAGTCTTCGGTCTCATACTGTGGGTGGTGGGATCACCGTCCTTGACTACATAGCATGGTATTGCCCCACAAACACACGCATGGTGGGAAGTCAGGTGCCCATCAATGCCATAGTAAATCTGAGCATGAAGATCATTATGGATACCTTAGTGCAGATCACGAGATACAAAGCTATGCACCAGGCGTCCAGGCCAATGATGTTCTATGCATCACAATGCATGCATCCTATAGTATTTGACTGGTGTTCCACATTGCTGGGGTCTATGAAGACCCAACTGACAGAATGCAAACAAGGGAAGGCCAAAAACTTCGAGTATGGGAGTATCCTATGCAGCTTCTTCTTTGAGAGGTTTCTAGGGCTTAGTCCGAGGGTGGATGTCCCTCCTCATAGTCTCCGGGATCCAGCCCTGACCCGGTGGGTTGAGGTCTTGACACCACAGGGTGGTGGCCATCTGGCATCACCATATACTGAGGAGTTCTTCTGCTGGTGGGACCGACAAGTCATTTCCATAGAGCACTACCCCTATGCAAGGATAGACTTCTACCAAGATAGGGACATGCCACTCCCACCAGACGTAGCATTCGAAGACATTGGTGAGCACTTTTTTTAGGTTTTTTGTGTATTAAATTTTTATGGATTTTTTATTATAGATGTAAATGCAAAAATATTTTTGGGGAAAATATCATATGCTAATGGTTGACTGTTTGCTCGCAGACAAATGCCAAGTGAGACGTTATGGCTTCTCGAGACATGGTCATCGAGGATGGGGTGAGGAGGCAGGCGATGCTACAGCAAGATGCACTCTACAGACCTTGTGGCACAACCTCACATGGATGGTTGATAGGGTTCCATAGATAGAGGTGGTGAGACTACTTGAGGCCATGCAGCGCCAAGTAGTGGGGGTTCCGGGTGACTGGGTGCGGCTACTACAGCGGGTAGCCTATGCAGTTCAGTATTTCTACGAGACACATCCTATCAGGGCAGCAGCTAGGCCTCCTCGCAGGGAGTAGACATCTTAGGATCTCATTTTGTATCGATATGTATATTTTTGAGGGCTACGAGCTCCAGTTTTCGATGACACTACCATTTTTGGACATATTTATATATATATAACTTTGGTTCTCTAGTTCTACTATGTGTGTGTATGTACAAATGTATGAATGTCTTCTTATATTTGTGTGCTTCATGGTGAATGTGACAAATGCCAATCTAATACATAGTTAGCGTATGCATCAAATATATGATTAACACTTCTCGGAACATGTATGTATGTAATTGAAACAAAATTTCGTTCCAAGAGTCTTACCCTTAGGAATTTCCATAGTAGCGTAGGATCTTGCACACGGTACTACCCATTCAACTAAGACACAAGTAGTTGTGAATCCAGGCGGACTTCTAAAGACTGGATGCCATGGGAAATGGCATCCCAAAGTATCTTAATGATGGCACTATACTCAGCCACATAATTAGATGTAGGACCAAGACAAGCACCTCCTGAGGACACAACTAGGTGGTTAGGTGAGAAAATAACCCAGGCAACAGAAGCAAGTTGCTACGTATGATGGCTAGTACCATCCACGAACCCTAAGAATGTAGGAAACTCTGCTGACATCTGTCAATCAAACGGAAGCTAATCAGCAGACCCGAAAACCAAAAGAAATCTAAACTATGTATAGAAGCAACTATACAATAGTATGCGAAAGTATCAGCCTTAACCAGAGATTCAAGCGTAATACCACTTGAGGTAGAGCCCATTTCTAGGCTCCTTCAAGGTAGTCCCCTCATAGTCTTCTAATTCATAGGCTCCTTTTTCCAGGACATGCCTCACAATGTAAGGACCGTGACACATGGGGTTGAACTTGCCTGCCCCCAGGGGTTCTTTAGCTTGGTCATATAAGAGGACCAAGTACCCTTCAGCATACTACCATGGATGGACAGACCTATCATACTGAACCTTAACATGATGTTTGTTGGCATCTATGGCCACAGCGGCATCTCGAAGTTGCTCGTCAAGTTGCTCAAGGTGGATTAAATGTTGCTTAAGACCCGTCGTATCAGGGAGTAGCTCTATGGCTAGTTTAAGTGAAGGGATCTCGCATTCAATCGGTAAAAGTGACTCCATACCATGAACTAGCTAAAACAGTGAGAACCCGGTGGTAGTCTTGACTGCGGTTCGATACACCCACAAAGAAGGATATAAAATGATGTGCTAATTGGTCTTGCTTTGTTGGATGGTATGTTGGAGAATGGTCTTCAAAGACTTATTGACTACTTCTACTTGACCATACACTTGGGGATAATAAGAAGATGAGTGTTCTTGACAAAACCCAAGCTTGAGAGACAAATCCTCCATCATCTTATTCTAAAAGTGACTGCCATGGTCAGTGACAATCTCTTTCGGAATACCGAACCGAGTGATAATTTGATTAAATACGAAGTGGGCTGTTGTAGCACCATCGGCTTTAATGGTAGGCATGGCCTCAGCCCATATGGAAAAATAGTCCACGGCCACTATAATATGGTGATGCCCCCCAGCCAAAGCTAGTTTGCAATCCATGAAATCCACCCCCCACTTGGTGAAGGGACTGATGGTGACGACCAGATGAAGGGGCACTGGATGCGAGCGTATGTTCTGAGAAAACACCTGGCAAGGGTGACATCTCTTCACAGCATTAACACAATCCTTAAAGATGGAAGGCCAAAAATAACCAGCTTGCATAATACGTTGGGCTATAGCATGCCCAGATAAGTGACCGCCACATGCCCCAACATGGCAATCGTTAAGCACCCGCTCCGCTTCTTTGTGAGTTAAGCAACGATGGAGAATAGAATCCTTTCCTATGCGATACAAAGTGTCACCGATGATAGTATAATATTTAGTGTGATGTTTTACACACCATCGCTCATCTCATGAATAGTGTGGAGGAAACTTCAAAGTTTGGAGATATACAATGACATCCCCATACCAAGGGTCCTCTGACGAGATAAGAAATAACTGCTCATCCACAAAGGAATCTTCATGAATGACATCCTCATCAAGTCTCAGAAGGTCCGACATAAGCTCAGCAAATACCAATGATTTCACTGATTTCGTTGAAGCAAAATCGAGATCGAATTCTTGAAGGATAACAATCCATTTATTGTACTTCCCCTCGATAAGGTGTTGTGATAGCACGAACTGAAACGGATTGATATGCATGACAATTGTGGTTGTTCTAAGCAAAATTTAATGTCGTAACCGCTGGACTAAATGACCAGTCCCAAGCGCCAGCTTTTCCACATGAGTATATCTTAGCTCAGCGTCTACTAGATTTCGACTAAGGTAATAGATGACATGCTCAACAAATGCATCATCAACCTGAACCAAGACCATTCCAATCATCTCTTGAGACGCGTCCACATAAAGGATAAAATATCATGCGAAGTTTGGTGGACTAAGCATAGGGGCCGATACCAAAGCTTTCTTAAGGGCATCTAAAGACTACTGGGCTTGCTCATCCCAGATAAAAGGTGTGTCCTTCTTCAATAAGCGTGTGAAACCTTTGGTAAGATTAGCATAATTGACTACGAAATGACGTAGAAAAGTGGCTCTCCCTTGGAGGCTCTAAAGTTGTAACAAATTGCGTGGAGGATTCAACTGAAGTATTGCCTCAACTTTGAGAGGATCGAATCTAATACCCTCTTTCGAAACTATGAAGCCCAGAAGGCAACCCATCCTTACAGCAAAGATGCATTTGTTAGGATTCAATCGAATCTTGTATCATATACATCGTTCGAGAATCATGCGGAGGTGCTTGGGGTGTTCCATTCTCTTGCGAGAATGGCCGGCAAGATCATCCAAGAAAACCTCCATAATTTTCTTAAGATCATGAAAGGCATAGGTCATGGCACGCTGAAATGTAGCTCTGGCGTTTTTAAGGCCGAAGGGAATTTTCTGATATGCAAACGTTCCCCAAGGGCAAATAAAAGCTGTCTTATGTTGATCCTCGGGTTTGATTTGAATTTGGTTATATCCGAAAAATCCATCCATGAAGGAAAAAATCTCACTTCTGGCGTAAGCATCCAATATTTGATCTATGAATGGTGTGGGGAAGTTTTCTTCTGGACATGCACGGTTCAAATCCCTAAAGTCGGTGCATACAAGGATTGTTCCCTGCTTCTTATCCATAGGAACGGGGTTTGACACCCATTCGGTAAGAAGAATAGGGTAGATGAAACCAGCCTTGAGCAGTTTCTCCACCTCTGCCTTGATAGCGGCTGCTTTTCTAGGGTTCACAACACGTAAGTGTTTTCGAACCGGTTTAGTGTTGGGATACATTCTAATCTCATGTTCAACAATGTGAGGGTCTATTCCTGGTATCTCCTCATATGACCAGGTGAAAGCTTCTCGGAGTTCTATAAACAATTCAATGTAAATAGAAATCTCCTCGGGAGTGCAATCATCATCGATGTAGACATTCTCAACTATTCCCGGAGTACGAGAGATATTGATCGACATAGTTGGGGAAATGTTAGCCATATTCCCTTCCGCGAAAACATAATGCGACTCCAAAAGAGCCACAGGGTGACCAACCATCTATGCTAGAGTCGTCCTAAACTCTTCTCGTTTGGCGAGCTCGAGTTTGGGAAGGAAATAAGAGCGATGGTGCATATCTTCCCAAGGTCTCTCACTACCAAACATGGCCTCCATAATAGCTTCATCAGAAGGCAAAGTATCATTGAGGCAATCGTGGGAACAAGATGAGCTGGCTACCTGAACCGGTAGCGTAATGGGATCTTCCTCAACTATCTAGGAAGAAGAGAGATCTTGTTTTGCAGTGGCTTGTTGAATATGCTGGTAAGCAAGCTCAGCTACAGACAATGGCATAGACATCCTGACATGAAAAATGTTTCTAGACGTGGAACTTGTGGATGGTAAAGTCCATGGATCATTGAAATAGGAAGTCCGGAATGACATATTATACGAAGGAGGAAATGCATTGTCGGTAATGGTTCCAATAAAATCCACAGGTGCGGCAAAATCATAAGTTCCCATCAATGAAGGGTACATGCCAACACCCATGTTCCCAGTTGCCGGCTGAGAATGAGTAACCTACAGGACTATGGATCTCGTGGATGCTGTGGAAGAGGAGTTAACGTAATCTAGCTGATCGATGGTCACAATCTTTCCTTCGTGAGGGAAGCAGATAACATTGAATACAGTGGACACGATAGCTTTCATGGCATACATCCAATTCCGACCTAGTAAAAGGTTGTAGTCGATGGGTGCATCAACCACCTCGACTTCAATAGGCACAGACTTACCTCCCAAGGAGACAATAAGAGAAGGGATAATTCCATGTGGCTTAATGGAATGACCCTTGAATGCAGTGAACATGGTTCTAGACGAGAGTAGAGGAGGAGAGCCAAGAGCTTTCCAACAAGCTAACGACATTACTGATGTAGAGGCACCTTCGTCAACCATAGTACATTTGACAAAACTCTGAAGGCACACCACCTAGATTTGAAAATCCACGTGGTAGGGTAAGCAAGGTTGGACATCAGTAGTATTGAACTTGATAACAGTGGGACTTCCCCCATCCTGAACTCCTAACGCACTCAAAAGAGCATGCTTCTAAGAAGGACAGGCTTGCAAAACTTCAAGAGCCGACATGGCAGACGCAGTTTGGCCCAAATATTCTATGATGGAGTAGTTGTGGGTGGCTCGAGAATTAGGATTATGCAAAGAGTGCTTAAGAACACCTTTCGGTATCCACGGCATAATAGAGGGCTTCTTGATATGCAAGGAATTGTCAGGAGGAGGGGGAGGCTAACTCCCCAAATTGGGTTGTGGTGCATCATAATGATGCTGACAAGTGGAAACACTAACCTATGACTGAACCATGTTCACACATCCATAACCACTAGTATTGGAAGCAGACGTTGTCATCTCAGCAGGTCCATAACCAGTGGTGGGAGAATGCGAAGCCATGTTTTGGTGATGAGGTAGGGGATCCTTCAACACAGCTGAGCTTTGTGCCAAGTGCTTCGATGGTTCTTCAATACAATGACATAAGTGAGTAAGATGGTCTTCCCCACAAATCTTGCAAGGAAACTTCATTTTATGCCTAGGTTTACGGTCCTCACCAGCATTTCCTCCTTCTTGTGGAGGGTTGGCATTATCCTTATGGGAGGTATTGCGATTGCTATTGTTATTCCCATTGTTTCCACCCTTATGATTATTTATCCCCTTTTTCTTACCACCAGGTTGCTGGTTACCTGACTGGTTCATCATTTGCACACTGTGTACATCGGACGATGGGATGGAAGTGGACAAGGTGTGAACCTGTCCAGGAGTATACTGGTTTAGCGACAAATTCTGCATTTGATTAGCTATCAAATCTACGGGGAGAGTGCTTGCAGATCCAACGATGCCATCGGCATGTGGTCTAGGAACTGACGTGTACACAGTGCGTTAGGGATGATGTCATACAAAATGCCAAACTGAGAGTATAATAAGTCTAACTGCTGGACTTTCAAGATAGCTTGTTCCTCAGTCACAATGTTGGACATTGAAACATACTTAGCAATGTATGGGAGTAGAGACTTGAGGAACAATTCCAACAAGCACTCTAGAGGAATGTTGGCTTTCACTAACCTCTTCTGCCGATGCCACTCTTGAACGTGGTTAGAAATATGCATGGCCTTGTTCTGACGAAAGCTAGATAAAAGTTCAGGGCCAGTATCATAGCGAACCAGTAACTGGAAATGATCTAAGAAAACCAAAGCAATTTTGTTAAAACCCCTATAGGTGTTTCCATGCAACTCGACGTAGCACTTCATGGCTACCCCCGTGAGGGTGCGTTGAAATAGTCACAATCTAATGGAATCATGATTCAATGAGTTGGAGGAGCACCATAGGTGAAATGTCGTGACATGATCTCCTAGGTCCTCACCACCTTTCCCCTCAAACTTAGGAATGTCCGAAGGGAGCTTGGTAGGGACTGGGGGCCAAGTAGGGTCATGACACACCGAATCATTCATGAGCTTCGAAAGATCCAGAAGATTCAAGCGTGCAAGGAACAGGAGCTGAGGCTGGAAGGCTTGATTATAAGCCCCCATAAAAGGTTTGTTAAACGGAACCATATTATAAGATGGACCAAAAGCTTCACCATGAGGATTAAGTTGCTGATAAGAAGGACTTGATGGACCATAAGCTTTCCCATGGCCATAGGATTGATAACCTCGTCCTGCCTGACCCATTTGAGAGTAAGCAGGTATGTGCGTGTTTTGGGCACCATATTGGGGTGGTGGATGGTACTGGTGGCCAGCATCGACTGTGTTGTAGTAAGGGTTGCCACCATGAGTATGGGCATATATGTACTATTCATAGCGGGAACCATGTTGTAATGACCATAATGGTACGGTATGTTCCCACCCCCAGCATTAGGATTAGCTTGAGCAGTCATGTGGTGACCAGAAGCATGAGAAGTATTCCCAGCCCCAATATTGTTGTTACTAGTAGTAGGGATGGTGGCATTATGTCCATGTGGATAGGCTAGATTCCCACCCCCTACATTGGCATTACTAGTGACGGGAGTGGACGCAAAAGCTTGCGGTATATGTCCACCCCCGTGGTTGGGAGGAGCATTAACATCCGTAAAAGTAGTCCTGGGTTGACGAGTAGCGGCATGTGTATTATGTGGTGGATGGAGAGTCATGTTTCGAACAACGTTCCTATTAGGTTGGGAAATCCTGGGAAGTGGTATTCTTCCAACATTAGCATTGTTAGGAGGAACATGACCAGTCCCCATACGATGTGTGTGAGTGGACAACATATTGCCCCCAGCAAGGGTAGTGCCCCTAGTTGGTATAGTATGGCTAACACCATGACTAGTGCCAACATGACTACCAAACGTAGTGGAAGGTTCAACTGTACTATAACTAGGCATACCAAAAGAGAGTGCTGTTGGGTTGATCGTAGGACTAGTGTCGCCATGTAACTCTGGCATCCCGTGTCTATAACTATGTGGAAACGAAGGAATGAATGTGTTGTCCTATTCTTCGTCCTCGGGTAAGGTTGGCATCCCGTAAAGATAATTATTCAGATTTGAAGGATCCAATGGATCTCGTTCAAGTGGATTAGGTCAAATAGAACCAGGTTGAGTCTTAGGTGGATCACCTCCCCACTCCTTACGAGGAGTATGGGGATCGGAAGTGTGGTCAACTCTACCCGATGGAGTCAAAGGTTTTTCCTCAGTATCGGACTGTGTTGCAGTCATGATGTCTTGGACATATGTCTTGTAAGAATCTGAAGACTCAGAGGGAGCCCTCTGGCATCCTCTAGCAACACGGCGTGAAAAATCAGCTAGCTTTAAACCAGCCAACCGACGGGATCGACGAAGAATAGGGCTCCATGTCACGATATCTCCAGGGAGAATATATAATCAAAACGTCCCCTAAAGGCCAACTATCGATCAAAAAATAGTAAATCAAAAGCACACACCTAGAGAAACTACAACCAAGAGCAGACAAACAGAGTGGCTAAATGAGCTCTCAACACTAGAGCCGATATGTCTCACCTAGGAGAGGCTTGAGACTCCCAAACTATAGCCGAAGCTAACATAATCAGTTATAGAGACACCTAAGCTTCACTACGTGCAAAGGGCCGTAACCCTTGGCAACAAACAACTATGCTATCCAATCCCTATATGACTCAGGACACGAATAGTATAACCACTGCAAGTACCCTGTGCGATACCTAGGTAAGGAAACTATGGTCACCACAATATAACCAATGCTCAGGGGGATAGTTGCAGGTGGGATCCATCATATCGGTAGGGTAGCTGAGCTTGAAACTCAATGAGAGTCAAATCCCCCAAGAGTCCCCTTGATACGAACAAATCCTGGAAATATCTCCCACGTTCAGTCGGTATCAGAGGGATATCCCTTCAACCAACCTCCCGTGACCTCGTGCTTAACTTTGGCTTGAGTAGAGCTTCCTGAGAACACCGATCTATACCATGGATTCCTCCACTCCCTAGTCAGACACCTAATGTTTCGTCTATTAGTCTTGGATTGTTAACTCACAATGATCTATTCCAAGACTCTAAACCTATGCTAGTTGGTGTATCCTATAAATAAAATTGGTCTAATCAATTTTAATATTAAGCGTTAATTTTAATGGCTATGATTACTCAAGGGATATGATCATGAAACTAGTGATGTGTAAGACTCAATAGTATGCAAAATCGTCAAATCCTAGACCCATCTATCTAATGAAAACAATGCCCCTAATATGCACAATCAAACCAACGATTCTGAAATAAATATGCAATCCTTTTATATTTCTTTCAATGCACAATCAGATTCTAAATGAAGGCAGAAAGCACTCAATGCAAGATGAAATACATAAAAGCAATTTTTTTTTTTTAATTTTCTCTTATAAATGAAAGGAAAATGCAAAAAACTATGTGTATTTTTTTTGTATTTTTCAATATATGGAAATGAAAATTGCAAGCAAAATCCTACTATTTAGTCATTGATATGCCAAGGAGATCACTAAGACAACCAGGCAGATACCAAACAGTAAGACTCAGCCAAAGGAATGAGCTCAAAAGGAAAAAACCAACAAGGCTAAATCCAAATATGGGTAAAAAACCAACAAGGCTCAACCAAGAGAAACGAAGAGTTCTGGTCACAACCAAGGCATGGAACAATCAAGAAACAGGCCAACAAAGACTCAGGATCAACCAAAACCAACCCAGCAACAACCAAAGGTCAGAAACCAACAAAATTCAGAGTTGTACGCTACTGTCGAAGGAATACCTGGGGGTACCCACGAGTAGTAGAGTAAGTAGAGGTGAGTATACATGGGCAAAGCTAAGCTATCCCGTGGGTGGGGAAAGGAAAATTGGCAAACAGAGTGTCCAATGGCTCAGAAAAAGCAAGTTTTCTATAGTGTATCTCAACGACAGATAAGTGACATAGAGCTTCGACAAACATCAACTCTAAATATGGACTAATGCTCGAAAAATCCCCAAGATGGATGTTTTCCCTAGCGGAGTCGCCATTTCTGTGTTGGAGAAAACTCACTATGGCTTGGGGTGTACCACAATAGACAGATGACTACCAGAAATCAACTCAATTCTCAGAACTATGCGATATAAATAACAATTCTAAAATAATGAAGAACACAACCAACCTCGATCCAAACGTTTGATGTAGATCCTCATTGGAGATTTTCCGATCCGTGCACTTGAATCTACAAATTAGTCTTGCTAGCCAATATACAACAAGTACATATAATATATAAATGGCATTAACATCATCAATAGCAATAGTTCGTGATATAGCAAGTAAATGCAACCCAATGTAATATAAACAACATTTACAACATTAATGGACGAGAATATGAGTATTTCTATAAATAAACAAGAAGAAGTACAAAGTGATACAACCTCTTGTCGGAAACCAATCTGGACCAAGATCTGGATCAATCCACTTGTGCCTCCACCACTTCAATCCTCCATGAATGGAAAACTCAAACTAGATAGGAGTTTGGAAGGTAAACATAAAGGGTTCACAACTACAAGGATCAATGAGTGTAGACTCAAGATAGGGAAAACATACACTAGATTTCTCTTGCTCTTCTTTCTCCTCCCATCCATAAGCCATATGTGCTCAATATATAGTCCTCTCAAAGGTAAGTGAAAGGACACATCGAGACGTTACTTGGGCAGATGGAGAGCCAAAGGTCACCCAATGACCGCTTTTTGGGAGTAAAAAGTAATAAACTAGTGATTTTTACCATTTTACTTGATACCCGCGGGCTATAGTGATGCAACTCATGGGTACGCTTGCTATAATGATGCAACAAGTGGGTCAGAGGAAAAATGAGGAAAAAATATGTCTGAAGGATATAAAGTGAATCTGAGTCAGTGAAATGGATCCTACAGGCCAAAGAATGCTGATGCTCACAAGGTGGAAGATTGCGTTGTAACAACAATATCTTTATTTTTTAAATCTGAATCATGATGCGCTTCATCTATTATAGCCTCTTGGAAGACATCTTCATTTGTTAATAAATCAATGATCTGATCATCATCATCAAATACCCTGAGATTTGTGATGTTTTCAAGAACAGAGGGCCTCAAAATTAATTCAATAGAACATTTCTTATTAGTGGGGACTAATCTGGAAGCAGAGGTTGCTAACAAATCAGCTGCAGCATTCTTCAATCTAGGAACATAATTAATATTGAAAGCATCAAAACCTGAAATCAAATCCCAAACCTTAGCTTGATAACCCTTTAAATGTGGTGAGAGACAATGAATCGTATTTCGTATTTGCCTAACAACAATTTCAGAATCACCAAAGACTTTCAAAAACTTGACATTGAGACCAATGGCTTTCTTCAACCCATGAATGAGAGCTTCGTATTTTGCTATATTATTAGTACACTCAAATTCTAATCTACAAGATAAAAAATGCTTGTTTCCATCAGGATCAATTAAAATGCAACCGAATCTAGATCCTTCCTGAGTCTTGGAGCCATCAAAGTAAAGGGTCCAGAAAATATTCTCTTCTTTAACTAAGTTAGTTTCATTACTGTCTAAATTAGTAACTAAATCTACTATGTTACAATCGATATCATCATCCCATGAAAACTAAAGGAGATTAGACTATTTGTCTGAAATATGGCTAACCTCTTCTGATTGGTAATTCCCAAGTTCGATTTCCAAGAAGTAATTCCCTAAAACCGAAGACGAAAAAGCTACAGCTTCATTTTTTTTCTCTAGCTGAGTAACATTTTGTTTCATGTGTGGCTCTCTTAATATCTTAATCTGATTTTGCCTATTTTGAAAGGGCAGCCACAAATGAGACCAATCCGTTGCAAAATAGCCATTCAGTTTCGTAGACCAGTCCCTACTCAAAATTAAACCATATGCCTCAGGGATACCAACCACCATTATATCAATGAATTGACATACTCTAGGATCGGATGACAATCTAATAAGAACATCTTTCAATTCACCAATAACCTTGATAGCAGTTCTATCTAGTTGAATGATTTGAGATGGGGATGGGATTGGCTGTCCATTAATCCTTTTGCAAATTGAAAAAGGAATGACATTCGAACTAGCACCTGATTCTACCAAACAATTATGCACATTATGATTAAAAATCTAGAAAGTTAAAAGGAAAAGCAGGGTTCGAGACTTCGATTTTCCGCCAATACTTGCTTCATTAATTTTCGGGTTCTCGTCAGTGTTTTCTACTGAGGCACTCATTTGTGGATCAAAGGCCTCCATCAATCTCTTCCTCTGTTGCGATAAGCTACACACATAAAAAAATGGAAATGTTCGCTTTTCTTTTCTTAATATCCTCGGTTATATCATAGCTCATGTCACATTCCTTTGAACTCTTGGATTGATTTTCTGTTTTGTTTGAAGAAACTCATGGTTGTTTGATTATTTCTAAGTTTGGTTCTTTAGTCACCGTAGGAGAAACTGTCGGGTTTGTCTTGGGTTGGGGAGGAATGACAGTTATGTGCCACTTCGGTATTTTATTAGATCTTGCTTTAGGTGCTTCTATTATTGGATCGATCATTGGGCCTTTACTTCTATTGTTGGATCGATCACAGGATGTCTCTTAGGTAGGATTCCAACCCCAAAGGATTGTCGTAGTGTCGAGAGCAGGTTCTTCACTCTCAAGAATTGGTTCTTGTTGGGGGTTCGTCTGCTCAGGCATTTGTGCATATAACATTTGGTTCATTACTAAGCTCATCGAATTAATCCAATATGTATAGCTTTTCTCCGAGTGTTGTTCTTGATGGAAAGTGTAGAAGTGGTCCATGCCTATTTCATTTAAATTTAGTACAGCAGAATTGTTTACTATTGGGATTGACTGTCCATTTTCATCTTTTTTTTATAGAAAGGCTTGAAAGGTGGCCTTGAAGAACTCGTTGCCTTATCCTCTTCTAGATCCACAATTTTATTGGAGAGTTTCTGCATCATTTTTATGACATTTTCTAAATCTGCTGTGGGTTCTTCTTTATCCCTAGTTAACAGAAAAGGTTTCTTAACAGCTGTTGGCTTGGCCTCTACATCGAGAGCATGTTTGGCGATGCTGTCAACCTCCTCTTCTACTTTATTGGCTTCTTCAAAAAAATTTGTCAGGGTATTTTTTTTTGTTCTCTTGACGAACATTGCTAGCGGGGATTTAAGAGTTGTTGTATAATATTCTACTAAGCATTCCTCAGTAGGCTTTGTTGCATCACTAAAATTATTTAACAATGTTGTGAACCTTTGGTTAAACTCTTGAAGCTAGCGGGGATTTAAGAGCTGTTGTATAATATTCTACTAAGCATTCCTCAGTAGGCTTTGTTGCATCACTAAAATTATTTAACAATGTTGTGAACCTTTGGTTAAACTCTTGAACTTTCTCATTCTTTTACATTCTCATAGACAACAATTCTTTCATAAGAGTAGCTACAGTTTTCTGATTGCCATACGTTTTAAGAAAACATTTCTCAAAATCTTCCCAACTTGTTATCGAACTAGCTTGCAAACTAAAATACCAGGAAGATACTTTGGGTTCGAAAGTATAAGGAAAATGGTGAAAAACAACATCTTCATATTCTACATTAAGAATATTCAAGGCTAAATAAAAACTTTTGAGGTGGTCCTCAACAGAAATTCTTTTGCCAGGGGCATACTTAGGTAAAACCTTTTCTGGGTTTTTGGGTAAATCATGGAATGGTCCCACTACATTTAATGCTCCTCTTGCTCTCCATGTGGGTACGACCATGACTCTAGGTGGGGAACGTGGTGGTGTATGCGGTGGTGAGTTATGAGGAGTATGTCTTGGGGTGTGTTTTTGTTCTGGATTCGTGGGAGTCTCGGGTCTAAATTGGTGAAAAGGTTCAGTGATTTCTTCTAGAGATAAATTTAATCATTCTTCTAGACTTTGAAAGAGAATGGAATCCCTTGTACACTGATGATTTTTTCAAGGAGCTCTGATTCTGGGTAACAGAGGAACTGTGGTTAGTCCTCCAAGAATTCTAACGTAGGAGCGAGTATGTCTTCTGAAGAGATTTACTTCCTCAAAAGGGACATCATACAATGTTTCTTGTTGTTCTGCCTCAGAATTAGGATTTTCTTGATTTCTTTATTCCAGATCTGGAATGTAAGGGATAACTATTTCGGATGGGTTTTCAGTGGAAAAATTTCTTACAAAAGGGTCTCTTCTGCTAGCCATGCACTGTTGGCCCTCCTTCTAGCGCCAAAAATTGTTGATGCCTCTAATATCGCAACATCAATCAACAAGGGATTCTCCCCAGTAAACGATCCCAATTAAATCACTTACCGTTTGGTGTAGGGAATCCGTCCGGTTAATGGTTCCAGGTACCGTGTAAGGTTTAAAGATTTGTTTATTTTGCACCGGTTGCAGCCCAATCCACTGTTTATATTTTTTATGTTTAAGATGATATGCATGTGCCCTAAATTAAATCCATGCATTAAACAAATCTATTCTAAGATAATTAAATCTAAATTAACCTATGCTTATAAGGGGCAAATTTAAAGAATGAGTAATAAACTGGAAATGCACCCAAGAATTTCACAGATAACTATTAAATTGGAAAGAAGCATTTACAACAGAAATAAAGATTATCCAAGATAGCTTCAATAAAGATAAACATTCTATTACCCATTTAACACATAAATTTTGCAAAGGAAATGAAATCATTCATAGCAGAGAATTAATTCACAATAGCTAGGAAATATCTCACAGGAAATGTATGAAAGATGCAGAAGTAGTTTAGCAATTATCCAACACGATCCCAAGTAAAGCATTGTGCAGACCTCGATAGGCCAAAATGATGTTCTTATTCATGTAGCAGAAATAGTTCACATACAGGATAGAAATGTACTTTCACCTACCAAAAGTCCCCTCTATTCCCTTCTAATCAGCTATATATAGCTTTACAAAATGTGCTAGGAGATTCCACCTATACCCTAACCATTTATATTCCTCTAATTTGTCTTGTAGTGCCGATATTACAAAAAAGAAGAAATATCCCCATTCATTTTACAAAACGGAACAGGGTTTAAAACCCACAACACATTTCAATAATTCAAAGGTATACGCATAAAATAGAAACCAAAGAGGCATGCTCGCTTTCATTAGTCATACGTTAGCAAATGTGAGCTATCCCTGAGCTGGCTCCTTGGTTGACTTGGGCTCTTCTAAGACTGCTGGTGTTTCTTCTGAAACTAATGCTACTGCAGCAAGTGGAACACTCTCTGAGGTCGAAGCTTGGTTGGCGGCCAATGCCCTATCTACCTCTGCTATGTAATTTCCCCACTGATTCGCTTCCATTACAATATTGATTCCAACCAGAGGAATCATAAATCTAAGAGACACTTCTTGCTTCGCAAGCTCTTCTTCTAGGATAATCATTTCTGCCATAGTGGCTTGGAGACTTTCTTCTAGGCAATGTTTATGAATAGCAGCCTGGCCGATAAATTGGTGCAGGTCTTCTGAAGTCAAGATGTCCATCTTTTGCACATATTCACTTTCTGCCTTGAGCCCATCATTCAGGTCAGATAAACATTGTGCTCTATCTGGGAATTCTTCTATCCTATGGGGCATGGCCATCTGAAAAATTTCCTATGTGGCTCGTATTTGAGAATACAAATTCTTGCACCTCTCATAAGTAGCTAGGGTTATGGTGGCCAACTTTACTCTGCAATATTTAGAATAATCCAAGGTGTGCACATATGCTCTATATTCAACAACAAACTTAAGGAGAAGAGTTGCTAGGAACTCTGATTTCCCTTCTCTCCACTCAATGTGTTTCTTAATCTCTCCACTGATGCGTGCATGCTTCCTCCTGAACCTGGTGGCTTTGACATTGATTTCCTTTACCTTGGCCATTATTTCCTTTAATTTGTATATTTCCTCTGATAGAATTTCTTGGAAGCCGTAGGTCCTTCTTAGTATTTCACATACTTGCTCATGGAAGGGGCTAATGTCTCCCATTTTGTTATTTGCCAGTTCCAATTGCCGTTCTAACAATTCGTTGCCTTCTTGCAACTTTTCCATGTGTTCCTTCAGGACGTAAATCTGTTGAACATTGTCAAACTTATCTGATTCAAGCTTCAGGTTTTTATCTTCAAGCTCTCCCTTTCTGCCTCTAACACCCTTACTTGCATTGCCAAATCTCTCCTATCAGCTTCCAGCTATTGAAGTGTTTCATTTCATTCTTCCTTTTGGGATGTGAGATCATCATTCTTTTCAATCATTAAATTTGTATAATTTTTCTCTTTGACTAATGCCTCCTGCAACTGACGGGCTCTCTCTTTCTCTAGACTCAATTTATCCCCTAGTATGTTGACATTGTCGGCGGTTGCTAGAACAGCAGACACATAAATAGATGCCATGAGTTGGGGGTCATCTTCGATACCTTGCATGACTATGGTTTCATGCCTGGTGACGATATCTAGTTGAAAAGGCCTCTTCACCCTAGTCACCATTTCTTTAACAATGGATTTCCTCCTTTTTGTTATAAGTACACTTATCCCATTGGAACACCTTGCTATTCTTGGATGGTGTAAATGGGATGAGTGGAAGGTTTCTTATGGGGGAATTCATATCCATGTCTTATGTGCTTGGGCTTTTGGGGTCAGCATCCTCTTTGGATTTCTTTTCTTCTTCTTCTTTTCCTTGTTCCTTTTCCTCCTGCTCCCTTCTTAGTGTGTCATCTTCTTCCTGCTTCGCATTTCTTTCCAATCTAATCCTCTCATCTTCTTGAATCCTCTTTGCTTTAGCTTCAGCTGCTTGTTCTCTTAAAGTATCTTCTTCTCAGAGTTTATCCTCTTTTTCCTTATTGATCTTTTTCTTAGCTTCCTCCTGCTTTTTCTTGGCTTGTTCCTGGAGCCTTTGTTCTTCTTTTGAGAGAGTCTCAGCAATCCACAAGGTACCCGTTTCTCGCTGCTGATCTATTTTCTCCACAACATTAGAGCTTGAGCTAGCTCCTCCTTTGCCAAGTTGACAAATCCGCAGCTCAGTCATATTGCTAATCCCTCTATATGCTTCCTCCCCTTGATCATAATAGTTAGAATATTCAAAGGGAGTGGAGATTTCTTTGCAATGTTGTGTAACTTTACCTTGTCGATCATTTCTGTGAAAAATATTTTCCCCAAAATGAAATCTTTTCAACTCTGCAACAAAATCTTCTACAGTTGCAATTCCTGGGAACTTGTAGGCCCCAACATATAAAGGTAAAGGAGGGAAAGTAGCCTTCTTGGCCTTATATAAGGTACTACCAATTCCATCAATGAAGACCTGTCTTACTGCCTCCTTGTGGACTATATAATCCGTAGCATACCTAGGTAGGATATATGGGGATTTGGAGCCTTCGTACATTCTTATGTAGGTACCTCTTGGCAAAAAATAGAAATCACCATATTTCTCCAAAACTTCCATGGCGTTCTCAGATAGGCAGTTGGGTTCTTCATTAAACATTAATTCATATAGGGGCATGATGAACTCCTCACAAATTAGTTTGTAATGCCTCTTGTAATTCTGAGCCCAAAAAGTTTTGTAGGCGATGAACACTGTGCCATCCGCCGAGTTCCATATGCATCCCAACTTGGGAAAGGAGCATTTCACCACAATACAATCTATCAAGTAATATTCCATATAACATTCTTCCTTCCTCTCCACTAACCCTTCTCGTGCAGCAATTATAGCTGATGACAAGCTGTCCGAGAGAATATCAGCATAGTTGAAAATTGTGCCTTTGAAAGCTATGTAGTGGATGATGGGAACCCATTGCAGCATGAACATCGTCCCATCGGGTCTTCCGAAGATTCCTCGCAACATGAGAGCGATCAGTCTGAAAGGAGGCCTCAGATTCTGAACCTTGTACTCCTCACTATCCTTTTTTCTGATTTGTTTGCCTGAAATTAATAGCTTCCTAGCCATCTCTAGATTATCCATCTGGATCTCTTCCAAACATGCATCATCAAGCCACTGCTAGGCTTTGGGAAACTTGTAAGCCATTGAGATATAGGATGGGTGAAATGAGGCAAAAGCCTTTCCTTTGCTGTCTACTATAACTCTTGTCTCGATGTTCGCATGCTGCAAAATCCATCGAATTAATTCTGAGCATGGGAAGAGCTCTGGATGTGTGGCTGCCTTGGATATATAAGAGTGTCTAATGTTCTAATATAAATATTCTTCCTCAAGAAGAGCTTCAGGGAAGTCTTGATCTCTTATCATACGGTATACGTCTCCCCAGTTTACTTCTGGAGGCACTCCTGTGGTGCACTTTGTATCCTGGAATGTAGTTTCTACTCTTGTGCTTTCTTCAGTTGCCTTTGACTTTCTCTTGCCACCTTTGGCCATTTTTTATCAATCCTGTTGGAATATGACGTAATGTCAGCGATTATCATTCTACTCATATTATTGAGGCCTAAAATGCCAACTGAAAGCTTCAAATTCGTTTCACTACTGATTTGCAAACTTTAAATGGCTCTTCTTTTCTAGTTTAAACATCTATATATGCTATTTCATAATCCCTGTGCAAAACTAAAATTTTTTAGTAGGGCGCTATATTGCACTTATGAAAATAAAGGACATGAATTTCAAAATGATAAACCGTAAGTGCAAAGCGATTCTGAGTACTATGTTAAAACAGCGTAAACTTTCACAATTGGGTAAGAATACTGACGCTCTTCATAGAAGGGTGGACGGGTTAGTTTGGATATTTACAAAACTGATGGCTTAATGGGTGCCCAGGGTCCCGAGGTGTCCACGTTCATACGAGCAAGACTTTGGTGCATTTGAACGAAGAAAAAAAAGGTATGGGTTGATTCATCCGTGATCAAACTACACAACTTGACGCAGATAAGGAAAAAAGAATAGAACCATACACATAACATTTACCTTAACCACACAATCCAGTACATGAGGCTTGACAGGGTACTTACTTGTTGAAATACGACGGTAGGTAGGCATCGATACCTTGGCAGAATCGATGAGCCTGTAGCAGATGCTTGCAAACTTGGATGGGAATGGAATGAGCGCTTCTAACCAATGGAAATAAAGAAAACCCAATGGGGTTCATGCCCTATATAAATAAAAATGGTATGTCTGAGCCATTATTAGCGTGGTAGCAAGCCATTAAAACAGGGTTAAAGAAGTGTACGGATGGGTCAAAACGACCACCAAAAATCGGAAAGGCTCGGTTAAGGTCTCCATCTCCTATGGAAAGAAAGGTTGAGTTTGCCCTTTGTTGCGGAAAGAAAGGCTGAGTTTTCCCGCCGTTGCGGGAGAATTGTCTGAACTTTTCCGCAAAAGGAAAGCGTGACGCTACGCATCGACCAACTTAAGTGAGTTTGTCTGCTTTTGCGGAAGAGTTACTTGAAGACGTTCGCTATTTTAGGAAAGATAGACGAGTCCTGCTGCAAAGATGACTTATTCGTAAATTCCAATCACCTGTGGGAGAGTTGGGCGAATTCTCCCGCTGTTGCGGAGAAAATTGGTGAATTGATTCCGTCGCGGGATCACTTCGTCAAAGGTTTTTATTTTTCGGAAACTTAAGATGAGTCTTCCACCGTGGATTGACTTGGTCCTTTTCTTCCACCGTTTTAGAAAGTTTGGAGCAACCCTTCCACCGTTGCGAAAAAGTTAGCTCAAAACTTCCTCCGTTTTAGCTCAGGATCTTGAGTTTTACTTAGGCAAGAAAACAAAATGAACTCAATGAGTAAGGCAAGTAAAAGACCTTTCTTCATGGGAAAAGCTAAGTAAGAGAGACTATGATGTTTAGATATTCTTAGGCAAACATCCTCTCAAAAGCAAAAAAGGAGTGGGGGGGGGCAATATTTTCAAAAAATATGGGGGGGGGATGTTGCGGCAACAACAAGTCCCTATTCAGGACACCTTGGTTACCAAATGATGATAACAATGTTAAGGAATGGTTACTTTTGTCCGAATATGAAAAATGAAGTAGCAGAATATATAGCTAGGTGCATTAAATGTCAGCAAGTTAAAACTGAACATCAACACCTAGCTGGTTTATTATAGCCATTGCCAATTTAGGATTGGAAATGGGAAATAATCAGCATTGACTTTATAACTGGTTTTACTAAAAATCAAAATCAGAATGATTCTATAATGGTAGTAGTGGACAAGATTTGTAAAGCATCCCATATCATACCTCTTAAAACAACTTACAAGGCTACTAACATTGCTGAATTTTTTATGAAACAAATCTTTCGTTTGCATGGAGCCCCTAAAGTTATAATTTCGGATAGCGACTCTAAATTTATGAGAAAATTTTGGAAGTCTTTGTTTAAGGGTTTGGATACTACTTTAAATTTCAGGACATCTTTTCATCCACAAATTGATGGATAGACATAAAGAGTAAATCATATTCTTGAATATATGTTAAAAATGTATGTTATTGATTAGCCAAGTAAATGGGAGGATTATCTGCACTTAGTTGAATTTGCTTATAATAATCATTATCAAGCTTCGGCTAAACTTAGTCCATTTGAAATTCTATATGGTAGAAAGTGTAATACTCCTATTTCATGGAGTAATCCAGTTGACAGGTTTTTGTTATGACCTAATTTGTTAAAAGAGATGGAACTAATAGTGAAACAGGTACAATGCAATCTGAAAATTGCACAAGATAGGCAGAAAAGTCATGCATATCTCAAAAGAACTCAGAAAGAGTTTCAAGTTGGTGAGCATGTTTTCATCAAGGTAAAACCCAAAAAGAGCTCTTTAAAGTTAGGGAGCTGTGCTAAGTTAGCACCAAGGTATTGTGGACCCTTTGAAATACTGTCAAGGGTTGGACCAGTGGCATATCAGTTGGCATTGCCACCAAATATTAAAGTACATAATGTATTTCACATTTCTATTTTGAAAAAGTATGTACATGATGCTACTCATGTGATCAATTGGAATGATGTATAGGTGGAACTCGAAGGATATTTTCTGGTGGAACTGGATTGTATCCTCACCAAGAAGGAAATTATACTTCAGAATCACACTATCGGATAGGTAAAGGTGCAATGGAAGAACCTTAGTCCAGATGAAGCAACCTGGGAATTTGACAGTCATATGCGGGAGGCATATCCAATTGTGTTCTAGGAATACTCAAAAGATGCTGAATAAATCTACATTGAGGACGATGCTGAACTTAAGAGGGTGTATATGTTACATACCCAAAATCTGAACATTTTATGTTGTGAGAAAAACATTATGTTATAAGTTGTTGTAAATTTTTTATGATTATTGACCAAGTGAGGTCAAGGATGACTGTAATTAAATACTCTACTATTTTTTATTAATAATTAAAAGAGGAGACAAATATCCAAAGGAGACTATTAAAGAGTGCTCATTGACCCACTAGGAGGAATGAACTAGGGTGGAGAGAAAATGGACAAGTGGCAGCTTCTTCATTAACTTCTAGCTGTTGCTGGTGGCAACTTCCCTATTTTTGTGGTCATGTTTCCCAATAAAGTGGAACAGAGTAGGTGGCTCAATTATTACTAAAAAACTAACCGAAGACCTAGGCACTCTATACATCCATCAAATTGAGCAGGTGGCTCACCATTCATTATTCACTATTCAGTATGCAATTTCTTTTTTTTGCAACATTTTAATTTTTCAAGAGAAAATGTGGGAGTGCACAAGAGATTCGATGAGGGGAAGGCTAGGGTGAATGCTAGAGTAAGACTGTAGCTAAAAGGATAATGCTTAGTGTAGCTATTATATTGTTCAAGCAGCAAGTTAAGAGTACTACTGAATGCATAAGTTTTACTGCTGAGTATAGATACCATTATACTGAGTTGCAGAAAGATAAGATTGCCTCCAGACAGAATCTTCGTCTTGGTGGTTCAGTGAACAGGCTCGGGGGCCCTAAGGAAAGTAACATTGGATGTCTTCACGAAAAGGTTGGGTGGAACAGGATCCTTTGGGTGTTTGTCCCCCTCTACATTTATTAGGTTCTACTTGCATTATTTCATTTCATTACTGCTAACTTACTTTCTGAATGGTTGTGTGCTAATGTATTAAATGATTCCATTATATCTTAGACATCTGTTAGAAATTCTAAATAATTGATTTCTGAACTGATAAATTTAGTTATACAAATTCAATGAATGAATAGATGTAATAGATTGATGAATGAAACTCTTCACTGTATTTTTCCACTCACATTTAAGCGACGTACTCTAGTACAAGAAGTTTTGTTAAGTAGGTAGATTTTATTGATCTCAGATAGACAGTTTGAAAATGAATTTGAATCACCTTCAGGTTTTTTTCTATACAGTAATTGATAAAATATGATGTCTAAGATGAATGCATATTGAAAAAAATCTCTAGATTTTATTAGTGTCTTTATAATTATTCTGAAAAGCTTTGATAAAAATAGTTTTTCCTCGTTCAGTATTAAATAGTTGTTGTATCAGGAATGATGTTATCATTCACAATAAATAATAGGATTTAAGTAGTGAAAACCTAATTGAAACTTTACATTATTTCTTCATAGATCTATAAACAAAAAATAAGGTAAATAAACCAATACTCTACCATTTTTATACTATTAAGTTATGCAATAACCATTTCATCCACCTTGTATGAATATGTAAAAGAAACAGAATTGTTTCCTATCAAACTATCTCAGCAATTATAAATTAAAATAGATAAAAAAAAATACAGAGTCCAAGTCTTCATGTTAGAAGTACGATAGCCGAGATGAACCATACTAGTACTGCAATTTATAAAATATGTATAGCATAAACATTAAACAAAGTTTCAAATCAAACACTTCCACAACTAATACGTTTTGTTGAATCCTAATACGGTCAAGATTCCTTCGAATGAACCTCATTACAAGCTTAATGAATAGTTAGGGTTTAAACCCTGTAACTAGTTTCAGGTCGAAACCCTGTAAATACTACTTGTTATAAAATATTTAAAAATTAACTCTGTAACGATGGTTTTTTTTTCAAACAAAGTATTCAACATTAGTGTTGTATCATATTATAGTAACACTGTAATTAATTATCAAGATTATAAAATAAACACATCTCTAAACAGAGCATGATGTCACCCATTGAGGGTATTGATACCTTAGACATCAAATATCAAAGGAATGGTTACGGGTTCGAGTCTCTTAAATGAGCTCTCCCGGCCATCAAGCATTTATAAAATAATTTATAGATAAGGTTTAGGGTTTGGAGGAAACCAACTCTAAAAGCTAAACAAGCATTTAAATAAAACATCCTTCTACAAGCTACGAGCAATAGGGTTTTTCCCTTCGTTCACTACTAGTGTCGAGCTTGTAACCTTTGGGAATTTTGTCCAGACCTTCCATTGCATACAAATAATTTTTCAAAAATATAAATTATACATCAATTCAGATTATTACACAGTAACTAATTAAAAAACACAGAAAAAATTTAAATTATAGAGATTACTGTAGGGGCTAGGGTAATGCCCAGAAAACGAATCCAAAGAACTAATATTTACACAAAATACATCTCATTTAGTCCAAAGCCATAGCTCGAGGTCATCACTGTCAACCATTTAAAATATATACACACGACCTTTAAAAACCAATAAAAAATTTCCATTTAAATGTTGAGAAGCCAATGTGAGCCAAAGGCTCGAGGGTTCAACACCCTTTTCTTTACAAAATGCCATACGACTTAGCATCTTTTAATACAAAACAATGAAACTCAATATAGTGGTTACAGTGAAGCCACACAATCGGTCGTCGTGCAAAACACAAGTTGAAGACACAAAACCTAACCATGTCAGAGTATCTAGAGAACCGTCAAGGCTTATGAGGGCCCATTTCAGAAATCAAGAAGTTTCCTAGGTGACAGCCACAAGCTCAACCGAAAGGCTACCCTATCATGCAGCATTCAACACCTAGCAAGAAGTTGAGGTTAGTAGCAATATAAACGAAGTTGATGCAATAAATAAATTACACTTCGATGTAAATTGATGCCTTACCTATGGCAGGTGCCAAGCAGTCAAGATTCCAACTGTAATGCAGAGATCCACCACCAAAACCCTGGAACATAGCGTGAAGCATTCAAACCCTAAGCAGCCGGGGCCTGTCGGCCACCCCTACCAACAACATTTCCAAATGAACGCATGGAGTTTTGTTTTGATCGAATCCATTCAATGCAAGGCTAGGGATTTGGGTCAAAACCCTATGCCATTCACATGGGCTTGCCAACGTGTAACCCACTATCATTTAAATCTCTTAATCACGACTATAGTCAAGACCTGCTATAATTCCAAAAGTTAATTTAATCATTTAAAAGTTCTACGTTAAAACCATAGTAGAATTCACATTTCGGCAAATCATTAAATAGGATCATTACAAACCTTCATGTGGACTATGCCATGATGGTGTTGACACTCAGCTATCCACTAATTTCAAGTAAAAATGCAATTAAATATAGTATCCAAACATGTCAAGTTTTCAAATGAGGAGCAATAACATTATAATGTTTAATGTTTAATACATATATAAGTTGGCGCAATGCCTTAAGTCTTGCACTAAAAATATCTTGGCATATAGTTTAGAAATACATTATGAAAACCATAAAGGAGCTATATATTGGAATATGGTAGTAATACCCTTAAGAAATCACATAGTATCAATAATTTCACTTTTGAAATTATAAATCGAATAGTGATACTTCGGAGCATATTGTAAACAAACTCATTTGTTGTAGCGATGGCTAGGGTGTGTATCCTAGACCCCAACATTAATTATGTGCATGGAAGGATGTAAATCCCAACCCTAATGTATTAGCGACTCAATGACGATTTCTACTTTAAATCTCCAAACATCAAAACCTTGAAGGTCTGGTATCAAATCTCTTACCTGCGATCTGTATAGAAATAGTAAGAGCATTAGCTATATAATAGCTAAGTAAGCCTTAGGGTACCCAAAGGACCTCTTCATCAAAAATAAGAACAAATGGGTTAGTATCCAAGATCATAATCTCAGTAAGAGATAACATAAATGTCGACATATACATTAAACAAGTAACCATAAAATATTCTTACAACAAAGTTAATAGTTAAGTATTTCAATAAAACGTTACAACATTGAATTCAGATAAAGAATGATAGATGCATAGTGTCATTATAGGATCATTACAAAAATAGCGATAAAATAAATACCATAATTATCCAGACAAATGCATGTAATTGAATTGGGTACGTCACGAGATCAATAATTATAACATTATGTTGTTATGACACTTTAAAAATAACTCATAACTAATGGTGTCATCTTTCTTAACATACAACTAATCTATTACTAACAGGGATTAAAACTATTAGAAAATACTTCCGCATTATTAATATTAGCATTTATTACTGTATGAAAAAATTTTAATTTTTTGTGGAATATGGGGATTTTTCATCCTAATTCTCCTACTCCAGCCTCCTCCTCGTCCTCGTCCTCCTCCACCACCACCACTGCCTCCACACCCTCCTCTTCCGCCCCACACCTCCTCCTCTCCCCCTTCTCCTTCTCTTTGCGCCTCTTCCCCCTTCTGCTCCTCTCCATGCCTCCTCCTCCTTAACCATCGCCTCCCCATCTACTCCATACCTCCTCCTCCTCCTTCACCACCACCTGGACCCTCTTATCCTCCTCCTCCTCCTCCTTCCCCTCCATCACTGCCTCCCCTTCCTTATCCTCATCGTCTTCCATTACCATTGCCTCCACTCCCTTCGCTTTTTCCCTCTCATTTTCCTCCTCCACCCGCTTATCCTCCTCCTCCTCCTCCATCACCGCCACTACCTCCGCAACCTCATCCTCCCCTTCCTCTACTACTGCAGCTTCAACCTCCTCCTCTACCCCACCCTCCTCCTCTTCCTCCTCCCCTACCTCCTCATCTTCCCCCTCTTTCTCCCATCCCTCTCCCCTCCGCTCTACTCCCCCCCCTCATCCAAACCCCTCCTTGTCCTCCTTCTCCTCTGCCTCCTTCAACACTACCTCCTTCACCTCTTTCCCCTTACCCTCCTCCTCCTCCTCCTCAACCATTGCATCAACTGCTTCATCCTCCCCTCTGCCGCTGCAACTGCCTCCACCCCTTCTCTTCCCCCCTCTCCTCCACATCCACCCCCTCCTCCTCCCCTCTCCCCAAACCCCTCCCTCCTCCTCCCCCCTATGTCTTCTCTATCTCATCTGCCTCCTCCTCCTCTGCCACCACCACCACTTCCTCAACTCCCTCCTCTTCTTCCCTAGCCCACCTCCTCCTATTCCCCATCCTCCTCCACTCCCCGCATCCTCTTCCTCCTCCTCCAATCCCCTCCTTTTCCTCTGCCACCCCCCTTGCTCCCCCTTATCCTCCCCCTCCTCCTCCTCCTCCACTGCTTTCGTAAACTCATCCTCCCCCTTTGCCATTGTCATTGCCTCCACCCCCTCCTATTCCTCCATCCTCTTCCACCTCCATCCCCTCCTCTTTCCTCCCTTCCTCCTCCACTCTTCCTTCCCCCCTCTGCCTCCTCCACCTCCCCCTCCACCTCCCCCTCCTCCTCCTCCTCCACCGCCATTCCCGCCTCCACTGCCAGTCCCGCCTCCATCCCCTTCTCTTCTAACTCCCACCTCATCCTCTTCCCCCTACACCTCCACTCCTGGCCTCCTCCTCCATTGCTTCCTTTGCCTCATTATCTTCCTCCTCCTTTGCCTTAAGCCTCCTCCTCCATCACTACCTCTTCCCCGTTATCCTCCTCCTCCTCCTTCTCCACCACCTCCACCATGTCATCCTACCCTTCTATCACTATCTTTGCCTCCACCCCCTCCTCTTCTTCTCCCTCCTCCACCTCCTCCCCCCTCCTCCTCTAGTCTTCCCCCGCACCTCCTTCCTCCTCGCCCCTATTCCACCTTCGCCTCCCCCTCCTCCTCCTCCATCACCATCGTTGCCACCTCCACCACCTCCTCCTTTTCCCCCTCCTCCTCTACTCTGTGCCTCCTCCTCCTCCTCACACGCTGCCTTTGTGTCCTTATCCTCCTTCTCCTCCTCCAACACCATCGCCTCTCACCTCCCGCACCTCATCCTAACCATTTTCTGCTGCCACCATCTCCTCCACCCCCTCCTCTTCGCCCCCTCCTCTACCTCCTCTACCCCCTTACCCTCCTCCTTCTCCACCTCCACCACCGCCTCCACACTGTCATCCTCCCCTTCCACCACTACCCCCTCTTCCACCCACTCCTGTTTCCCATCCTTCCACCTCCCCCCCTCCCCTTCCTCTTCCTCCCCCTCCCCTTCCTCCCCCACCTCATGCTCTTCCCCCCCCTCCTATCCTACCTTTCCCCCCTGCCTCCTTCTCCATCGTTGCCTCTACCCCTTTATCCTCCTACTCCTCCTCCTCCACCACTGCCTGCGCCGCCTCATCCTCCTCTTATGTCACTGCCACCGCATCCACCCCCTTATCTCCTGACCCCCTACTCTTCCCCCCCCTCCTTTGCCTCATCCTCCTACCCTCTGCTCGCCCCCCTTCCACCTCCCCCCTCTTCTGCCTTTACTTCACCTCCTCCACATTCCTCCTCCTCCTCCACTGCCACTACCACTTTCTCCTCCACCCCCTCCTCTTCCCCCCCCCACCTCCTCCTCTTCCCCCTACTCCTCCACTCCTTGCCTCCTCTTCCTCCTCCTCCACTCCCCACCTACTCCTCCTCCTCTACCTCGCCCCTATGCCCCCAACCTCCTCCTCCTCCACTGCTTTTGCCCCTTTATCATCATCATCCTCCTTCTCCACCATCGCCTCATCCTCCCCCTCTTTCGCTACTGCCACCTCCACCCCCTCTTATTCTCCCCCCTCCTATACCTCCTTCCACTCATCCTCCCCTATGCACCCCCCTCCCTCCTCCTCCCCATTTTGTCTCCTTTGCCTCTACCTCCCCCTCCTCCTCCTTCACCTCCTCCTCCTCCTCCCTCCTCCTCCTCTGCCATGGGAGCCTTTGCGTACACCCTACCCTCATCCAACTCCCACCTCCTCCTCTTCTTACTCATCCTATTCTCCCTTCCTCCTCCTACTCCTTATCCATCACCTCCACCCCCTCCTCCTCCTCCTCCTCCTCCTCCTCCACTACCATTTCCTTCATTGCCTCATCCTCCTCCTCTGTCGTCGCATCCACCCCCTCCTCTTCTCCCCCCTCCTTCACCTTCCGCCTCTTTATCCTCCTCAGTACCCTCGTTCACCTTATGCCTCCTTACTCTCCTCCCCATCATCCTCTTCTGCCATCTCTGTCCCCTCATCCTCCACCTCCACCAATGTCATTGGCTCCACCCCCTCCTCCTCCCCCCCCTCATCACCACTGCTGCCACCTCCACCCCCACCTCTTCCACCCCCCACCTCCTCCTCTTCTCCATCCCCCTCTGCTCCCTATCTCTTTCTCCTTTGATTCCACCCCCCTCCCCTTCCCCCTCCTCCTACTCCCACCCCCATTGTCGCTGCTTCCTTCTCCCCCCACCTCCTACTCTTCTCCCTCCTCCTCCTCCTCCTTCACTCCCAGACTCGTCCTCCTCCTCCTTCGCCACCACTTCCACCCCCTTATCCTCCTCCTCCTCCTCCACCATTGCCTCCACCGCCTCATCCTCCCCCTCTACTGCTGCCATTGGCTCCACCCCCTCCTCTTCCACCTACCACCTCCTCCTCCACCCCCACCTCCCTCTCCTCTACCTCTCGTCCCCCTCCTTCCCCCCCTCCCCCTCCCTCCTCCTCTTTCCCCCATCTTCCACCTCTGCTCCCCACCTCCTTTTCCACCCCCTTCCTACTCCTTTGTTGTCGGCTTTGCCACCTTATCCTCCACCACCTTATCCTCCCCCTCTGCTGCTCTTGCACCCTCCGCTCCTCATATCCTCCTCTTCCCCCTTCTCCTATCCTCCCCTCCTACTCCTCCTCCCCCTCCTGCCCCCACTGCTACCTCTACCTCCACCCCCTCCTCTTTTGCCCCCTACCTCCTCCTCTTCCCCCTCCTCCTATGCTCCCCACTTCCTCCTCCTCACCCTCCGCTCCCCGCCTTCTCCTCCTCCTCTGCCACCCCCCTATGCCCCCTGTCAGCTCCCCTCCCACTGTCTCCAACCCCTTATCCTCTACCTCCTCCTCCTCCACCACCACCTCCTCCACTTAATCCCCCCTATGCCGCTACCTCCACCCCCTCCTCTTCCTCCCTGCACCTCCTCCTCTTTCCCCTCCTCAACCACCATCCCACTCTGCCCCCCTTCCACCTCCTATGCCTCCCCCTCCCTCTCTTCTCCCCCCTTCATCCATATCCACGTGTTCCCCCTCCTCCCCTCCTCCTCCTCCCCCCACCGCTATCGCTGCCTCCACCCCCTCCTTTTTCGCCCCCCACCTCCTCCTCTTCCCCCTCCTCCTACACTCCCCACTTCCTCCTCCTCACCCTCCACTCCGCACCTCCTCTTTTTCCTCTGCCGCCCCCCTCCACCCCCTCCCTCATCCTCTGCCACCATCCCCAACCCCTTATCCTTTTCCTCCTCCTCCTCCACCACTGCCTCCTCCACCTAATACCCCTATGCCGCTGACTCCACCCCCTCCTCTTCCTCCCCCCACCTACTCCTCTTTCCCTTCTTCCTTCGCTCCCCGCCTCCTCCTCCTCCACCACCGTCCCTCTCCACCCCCCCCTCCACCTCCTATGCCTCCCCCTCCCTCTCTTCTCCCCCCTTCATCCATATCCATGTGTTCCCCCTCCTCCCCTCCTCCTCCTCCCCCCACCGCTATCACCGCCTCCACCCCCTCCTTTTCCGCCCCCCACCTCCTCCTCTTCCCCCTCCTCCTACATTCCCCACTTCCTCCTCTTCACCCTCCACTCCCCACCTCCTCCTTCTCCTATGCCGCCCCCCTCCACCCCCTGCCTCCTCCTCTGCCACCATCCCCAACCCCTTATCCTTTTCCTCCTCCTCCTCCACCACTGCCTCCTCCACCTAATACCCCCCCTATGCCGCTGACTCCACCCCCTCCTCTTCCTCCCCCCACCTACTCCTCTTTCCCTTCTTCCTCCGCTCCCCGCGTCCTCCTCCTCCACGACCACCCCTCTTTGCCTCGCCCTCCCCCTCCTCTACCTTCCCCTCCCCCCTCCGCCCCCCTTCATCCTCCTCCTCCTCATCCTCCTCTGTCGTCTCTGCCCCCTTATCCTCCTCGTCCTTGTCCTTCTCCGCCACCACCTCTACACCCTCATCCTCCCCCTCCGTTTCTTCCATTGCCTCCACCCTCTCCTCCCTCCTCCTCCCCCATCTATTGCCTGCCCCTCTTTCGCCTCCTCCTCCGCCTCCCCCCGCCTCCGCCCCCTCTACCTTCCCTTCATCCTCCACAACCTCCTTCTCCACCCCCCGCCACCACCTAAGCTATCAATAATTTTATTTACAATGAAATACAAAGTTAATTCATGTACGAAAAGCTCATAATAA